>CAUYON010136322.1:0-48984 GCA_963573935.1 Arctocebus calabarensis
ATATAGTGATCAAGGAAATGCCATGAAGGATATCTGTAACAGTATGATCAAAATATTTCTGAATGTATATGAATCGTGCCCTGTGATTGCACCAATGTACATAATTATGATTCAATAAAATTATTAAAAAAAAAAACTCAGTTATGTGATCTTTTGAAATCCCCTAATTTTACTGGCCTCAATTTATTCATTTTGTTTGTTTGTTTTTTGAGACAGTCTCACCCTGTCACCCTTGGAAGAGTGATGAGATATCACCGAAACCTCAAACTCCTGAGCTCAAGTGATTCTCTTGCCTCAGCCTCCCCAGTTTCTGGGACTACGGGCACCTGCCACACAACTGGCTATTCAATTTATTCATTTATAAAATAAGAGAGTTGGAGTGACTGATCTCCGAGCTCCCTTCTGTAAATTCCATGATTCTCTGATTTTATTTTATCTGAAAATATCATTTGTCTATATGATTTCTTTCTTGCCTCTGAAATTATAATTAAGGGTTGATTATACATATCCAGTCCAATTATCCATAGATCATAATGATATATATCATTATACGTGGAAAATTAAGACATATGAAAGGCATAAGATCCAAATCTCTACAAAGTCTAACAATAAAAATATCATTTTATACTATGATATCTTTTCTTTAGAATGTTACACTTACTTGTGTTTTATGAAAAAATTTAAAAGCATTAAGAGAATCGAATACAGAATATAGGCATATGTACTTAACGTACTTTCAAATACATTTATATTACATTGTTATTGAAGCATTGAGCAAGGCAGATGGCCTATGACATTGTCATTTGCTGAGCTGTACAATATCACTTAATGTCATGTTTTGATACTTTAAGATACTTAGACGTACAAAGCACAAAAATAGTTCATATACTGTTGCAGTCAACTTTCCCTCCTGCTTTCCAAATTAGGGGAATTACACAACATAAGGGATACTCTGTTTTGGCATTCCTCGGGCTCAGCATTGTGGACACTGCCATAGTGGGGGGATGTTCATAAGATAAGCTGCACTGGAGTGGGGGCAGGTAATCTCTGTCCCATTCAATTTTGTTGAAAGCCAAAAAGCCGCTCTTAAAAAAGTCCTTACCCAGTTGTTGTGCTGGAATTGGGCTATAGCTTTTACATGAAAGCTGTAAATTAGTTTCATAGTAGGGCTGAGTACATTGAATACTTTTTCTTCCATTCTTGGGATACTTTGCTAAGAAGAATATTTTCCAGCTCCGTCCATGTAAGCATGAAAGAGATAAAGGCTCCATCTTTCTTTAAGCCTGCATAGTATTCCATGGTATACATGTACCATGATTTATTAATCTATTCATGGGTTGATGGGCACCTGGGCTTCTTCCATCACTTAGCAATTATGAATTGGGCTGTAATAAACATTCTGATACAGATATCTTTGTTATAATGTGATTTTTTGTCTTCTGGATATATACCTAGTAGAGGAATTATAGGATCGAATGGCAGTTTATTTTTAGATTTCTAAGTATTCTCCAGATATCTTTCCAAAAGGACTGTATCACTTTGCATTCCCACCAGCAATGTAAGGGAGAGGGGAGAATGAGCAGAGGGAGAGTAATTGGTGGGACCATACTTACGGTGTATCTCAGAAGGGTACAGGTGAAACTTACTAAATGTAGAATATAAATGTCTCCACACAATAATGAAGAAAATGCAATGAAAGCTATGTCAACCAGTTCAATGAAAATATTTCAAATTGTATATAAAACCAGCACATTGTACCCCATGATTGCATTTATGTACACAACCATGATTTAATAAAAAAATAAATAAATAAGTCCTTAAAAATGTCTATGTAGTCAATATTGTTTTCTTAACATTTGTGACTATATTGTCCATTATTAATTAGTAAGTGTGCTTTTGCTTGAGTTTCACAAACTGCATATATACTTTGTCAAGACTATGAATATTTTGAAATGATTGTCTATTGCAAATTGCTACCTTCCTGTAATCTCTAGAACAGGAATGTCCAACCTTTCTTTAAAAACATAAACCCTAAGGAAAGCTGATTAGAGAAAAAAAAAAGGTCGATGCATAATGTTCATGATATCTGACACCACAGATCAGCTAACGAAGGCCTCACAAAGTCAGCAGGCACCTCATAGACCACAGCTGGACACTCCTGAGTCTAGGGCATCTGTATGACTCACTGATTAACAATTCACAGCTCTAACTTGATTCAGTGGGTGCCTGAAGGTAGGAAGTACATCCAGTGGTAATCCTAAACCTGTTTACTCCCTAAAGGTGCACTTGTGAAAAAAAAGATGGTGATAAGATTATGAATACTTCAAATATATTATTTCATCTAAACCAACACAATTTGATTGAACTAACCCTATTCCTTGCTTCTAAATATATTTTGGGAGTCAAGGAAATAGGGCTATGATAGTATTTACTTTCTCATAAACTTTTCCATGAAATTCCTTAACATTAGACTTCTTAGAAACTAGGACGTGGATTCTAGAAAACTTTTAGACCATATTTGGATAATTATGCAAAGGATAATGTGGTGTAAGAATGCCTGGCAAATGTCTGATTAGAGTCAAACGTTCAGGTGAGGCTGTGCCCATAAGAAGACCTGAAGTTCCGCGTCACTTTTCATTAGAGTGCTTGCTGTTGGGTATGTGTGATTAGTTTAGGTTGTAGATTCAATACAAAGTCTTCTAAGGCAGAAGGAGGGCCAGTATATGTGAGTTGTGTTGTTTGCTGTATTTGTTTGGGATGTTGTATGTATTCTTAACTGCCTAGAGAGATTTAATCAGTTTTATTTTCCTTAAAAGATGAGAGAAGGCTTGAAAACTTCCTTTATCTGGTTAAGTGACTTACTGAAGCCACTTTGATCAGTATTATAGGTTTGGGAGGAGGGAGGAGAAGGGAAGCTCCTCAAACTTAAATTAGTTTGAAGCTCGCTCTTTAAAACTAGAAAAATTCAAATATTAACGGTTGAATTACATTTTGCCATGTAATAGTTCTTTGAAGGGTAGAGGTTGTATTTTGTTCACTGGTTAGTTTACCTGGAATGGTTTGGTTTTATGTAGGAAATAAAAATATATGCCATTAATTCTTAAAGGAAGGGTCCACAACAATAAAAATATGTGCCCAACTAGTAACATAACTTACATAATAGACTTGAGTGAGATCTTCAGAGAATATATATAGAGGTTACTATAGGGAAAATTGCCTAGACGTTGACTACTAAAGTTTTTTTTTTTTTTTTTGCCATTAATGGACAAGCTGCTTGAATATAAAGTTCAGAAGAACGCTCTAAATGAGAGACGGAGATTCGGGACCAATCTCCGTAAAAACCGTAGACATAGATGAGATCATGGGAGTTGATGATAATGTAGAGCACAAAGGGTAGAAGCAACAGCCCAGCCAGCATTGGGAGAAAGGGCAAAGGAAGAGGCTTCCATACAAGAAACTGTGAAGGATCAATGGAAAGTTTGTCAGGGAAAAGAATAGAGAAACATGAAAACCCAGGGGAAGAAAGTTTGAGGAAAGTAAAAGGAAGAGTCAACAGATAAAAGGGCAGGTAGAACATGCTTACAACATTCAGGAGCAGGAGATGCTTGTGCCCTGGAGAAGCAAAGTATCAGGCAGTGATGGGGGTAAAAGTTCCCTGAGTGAGTGTAAGGAATGCGTTATGGGTTGAGGATATAGAGAGAAGAAAGGTGAAGAAAGCACCGTGTTACCTACAGTACCCATGATAATGACCCCAAAGATGTCCACATTCTAATTTTCAGAACATGTGAGTATGTCACCTTCTGTGACAGATGTGATTAAATGAATAATCTTGCAATGAGGGAGATTACTCAGAGTTATCTAGGTATATCTGATGTGACAACAAGATCATTAGATGGGAAAGAGGAAGGTGGGAGAGTCAGAGGAGATGTGATGATAGAAAGAAAGGCCAAAGGGACAAAATTGCTGGCTTTGGAGAACAAAATGGACCGTGAGAAAAGGAATACAGGAAGCCACTTGGAGCTGGAAAGGGCCAGTAATTAAACCCCTGGAGCCTCTAAAGCAAGTGCTGGTATAGCTTTGATTTTAGCCAGGTTGATTAAAACCTGTTTTGGCCCTTTCAAAACTTTAGGATTATAAATTTGTAGTGTGTTTGTGTTAGCCAACGTCTCAGTTCATTGTGTGCAGCTGTAAGAGAAGACCTGATACTGGTCTTTTATGAAGCACAGAAATGTATTGTCTTGTGGGTTCTGGAGTCTGGTAAGGCTAAAATTGAGGTACTTTCTTGCTCCATCCTCACGTGGCACCAGGTAGAAGGTTCGGAAAGGGTTTGAACTCTGTGTTCTCATGTGGCAGAAGAGCAGAAGTGAGCGAAGTCACTCTCAAGTCCATGAGACCTTGGTACGGTGGCCTGATCCATAGACTGAACCCCTCCCTCCAGGCCTCACCTGCCAACACTGTTACAGTGGGTATTAAACTTTGGGTATTAAGTTTACAAAACATACATTTGGGGAACACATTCCGACCACAGCAGTCACTACTAAGTTTGTGGTAATTACGTGTTAAATAAACAACCAGTGCATCACCGCTGTCTGTCAATGGGGAGAATGTGAACGAGTGTGTGTGTGTGTGTGTGTGAAGTACAGTCAAAAAATATACATGTGTGTTTATATAGGATACATACGTGTATTTGTGTGTACATGTGAATGTATGCATACATATGTGAGCATGTGTGTTTGTGTTCTATATGTGTGGATATGTGTATGAAAATTCTATAATATGGTAAGATGGCAAGTTTGGAACTTATTTATTGAGATGTTCTAATTATCTGCATGTGTATAAATAATAATCACTCTCTTAAGATGATTTCACTCACTTCCTCTCAGAAGGATTCGCCGAGGATTGAAGAAGCAGAGTTTTGGGTAATCTTATACTTTATCATGTCACACTTTTATATCCCTCTACAGTAGTTTTATTTACATATGCAAATTCCTCCACTATATTATTTTTTGTGTATTTTAATGAAATCTCTGTTCAGAGTGTTATTCATAATGATAATAATGTGTCCCTGTTTTTTAAAAACTGGTAGAGAATAAGATATTGCAATATAATGAGGACCCATGACACTTTCAAATTGATATAAAAATCACTGATTTTAACTTTTCATCAGTCTTCATAGTCGTCCTTGACTATCCACAGCACAAACTTCAGAGCTACAATGTATAAAACGTCTCAACGCCTTTCAGAAATGACGTGGTAAGGAAAGAGAATTGGCCTAGTTTGAAGAAAAGTTCAAGTGTTTCCAATCAAAGTAATCAATACAAGGTGATTAGATATTAATAATGGAACAGAATTCTCACTGTTCTCCTATCCACTCACCGATTCAGACTTTTCATGATTATAGATTACTAGCCATAATAACAATTTTTAAATATTTTAGATGAAGTGAAACAATATTTGTCTTTGAAAACTATGTACTGTTCTTACCTAATATATGCCTTCTTCCTCATACTAGTAAAGCTAAATATTAGAAAATTGTACAGCCATCCCCTTCTCATAAATACAAGTCAAAATATTTTATAAGATGAAAATACAGAGGTTAAGACAGAAAGCTAACCAATTCTCTCCATGTAGCTGCTGTGTTTGGAGTTTCCCAAACTGATTTGAAGTATATTCAAAATAATGCCTTGTAACAACCCTTTATACATAGTTTTCATTAAGTGACAACTATTAATTATAGATATTCATGGGAACCTGGTGATGTTCTGATACATATACTGTATGTCAATATAGCACATCTATCTCATCATTTTTTGTGTATTTGAATCATTCAATATCCTTCATTAGTTATTTGAACCTACATAATATATTATTAACTGTACTTATCCTACAGTGATATACAACACTAGAGCTTATTCTTCCTATCTAGTGATAATTTACAGTGTCCCATAATACTTTCGTATAATTCTATTTTCTAGTTAAAAAGAATAGTTTTCTCCTAAGTAACACTTTTCTGCATGCGATCCTTTCCTCTGTGAAATTGCCTATGCTGACTGGTCCTTCTGCCCTTTCTCTCCCTCCATATCTCAAAGACCAATTCTACATTTTTTTTCTGAACTTTCTCTTGATTTTAGGAAAAAAACTTCATCTCCACTTCTTTTTGGTACTTAACATTATAGCTCTTTGTAAACTGATTGTATCTTCCCTACTGCAGAGTGGAAGCTCATAGGTGGAAGGAATTATCTCATTATTCCTATCTGATGCATCCACATTGTCCATAGCTGGGCATTAAATACAGAAAATTTTCAATAACTAAGTGAAGAATATGGTTTCACTGTCCTCCTTACTGGGTTACTATCTTTTAAAAAATAGATTGTTAGTTATCTTCAAATAATTATTACTGTGTACATCTCTCTTGATTAGTAATGATCTTTAGTTCTTTTCAGAATAACATTGCTTCTAAAAATAAACTCTTTTGAGAAATGTCTAAACAGGCAGAAACAGATTTAAAATCCTAAGTTTTAAAAATATTCAGAAATGTTTCCATGCATCAATTTATGCTCATGACTCCCAATTTACTTTAAATGTGTTTTACATTTCATTGGAATTTTGGTTTTATCACAATTAATTTAATTTACTGCCAAAGTATACATTTGACAAAAAATTAAAATAATACTATCATTAGTTTTTTCTTTAGATAGAGTATTTTTTATAAATAATAAATATTTTATTTGGCAATCAGTATGAGCCAGGCTCTCTATATTAACTCATTATGATCATTACAATTGCTTTATGTTGTAGACACAACTATGATACATGTTTAATAGAAGAAGTAAGGCATGTTTGGACTGTTTAACATGTTTAAGTCAACACAACTGGTTAACAGCAAAGGAGAGATTTGAACCCTTGAAGTGTAGCTCACAGCCACTAAATCTCAGTACTCCTATTTCCTCTTAGAAAAAGGAGGAAAATAGTTCACTGGTTCTCAACCTGTGGGTTGCTACCCCTTTGTAACAATGAAAATACATCCTGCATATCAGATATTTACATTACGTTTCATAACAGTAGCAAAATTACAGTTACGAAGTGGCAATAAAAATAATTTTATGGTTGGGGGTCACTACAACATGAGGAACTGTATTAAAGGGTCCCAACATTGGAAGGCTGAGAACCCTGTCTTAGAAGCTTTTCTTATTTTTCCTTGAAGGAAATAAGTTTCCCTTTCGTCTTTTTTATATCCTCCTTCAAAGGGCTTGAAGTTCATATAGTATTTTTCATACATTATTATTTAAATTCTTGGTTCAGAAGACTTTGAACACATTGGTGTTGGGAAATATCTTTGTCATTCATTCCTTTACATTATTGTAACTAGGTTGCATTTATGAACTTCAGCTTTGTCCTCTGTGAAAGGGAGAAGACAAGGCTCATATACAAGGCTACTGAGAGTAATAGTTGAGATAAGCATGTTAAATAGCTGGCATATTCCTAAAATGTAATTATTACTAAGCAAATATTAGTTCTAGTTTTCCTTTCTCTTTTAATAATTTCTGCGTTTGAATTTGAGACAGTATTTCTCTGTGCAGCAAAAAAAGAATATGGGAATTCATGAAAATACAAGGGCTTATATTTGGTGTGTAATCAATTTCTGAGTGCACATCTTCCCATATGCAGACAGTAAAACTGTTCCTGTCCACACTGATCACCTATGTTTTCCACTTACTGATCACGAATTTGTGGAACTTAACAAGTGAGAGAGGATAGTAGACGGGGTCTTGTGTGTTTACGTTTATGTACATGTTTATATTCCTAATCTTTCACATACACAAAAACTCCATGCAGTATTAACCATGGAACTGAATGTATGCAAAATATTTGAAATTTTTCTTTTTTTCAGTTATAATTTAGTAAGGCAATTATGCACTCCGTTTCAGGGCATCGCTTGTGTTTCTTGAACATAGGATGTGAATCACAATATATTCCTTGTTCCTATGAGGTTGTAAAATTCAGAATTCAAGTAAAACATTTTTACAGCAAATTTTCCAAACTATAGTAGACCTCTCTTCCTCTTTGAAGTACCTATTAACAACTCCAAGGAATACTTCTTAGTATGCCATGAAGCACAGTTTTGGAAATGGTTTGGTATGAGACAATAGGAGATGTTAAATGGTTTGGAGAAGATGCAATTCTAAAATATGTTACCTGAAAAACTGAGTTGCTTGGTCAAATACATTAGAAAGTTGTTTAAAGGGGCTTCTGTTACTGCAGGAATTCTTATAAATTTTAATATGTTAATACACGTATGTTAAAATCTCTAAGAGAAGACTACTACCACGTCGTTGAAGACTAGTTTTAAACTATATTGTGAGTGTTTTTTTAGTGGCTGGCGGACACGAGAGAATGAGGGAAAATGGAGTGTGATGACACAAAGAGAAAGTTTCAAAGAACTGGGTCTAGGAGACTTGTCTGTTTCTGAGTGTGAGGACCAGTGATAGTCTCTGGTTCTGGGCTAGTTTTGTTTTTATTATATACATTATCGTTTCAATCACTAATCAAATGGGGGAAGGTTAAACCCTTATGGGTTTTGTCGGGTTTGTATTTTTTAACCAATTATATTAATTAGACTGATTTATTGCTTATTATTATTCTAAGTTATTTATAATTTTAAATGCACAGAGTATGGGACAGGGAACACAGTGTAGGAGGAGCATGTCCAAGTAGACCCCAATTAGACCACATACAGATATTTTAGGAGTGGAGATTAACCCCAAGGAAGTCTTGTGTTTAGACAGGCTGGTGCTTTTGTCCACATTGAGATGACAGAAGAAAAAAATATATTTCTCTTTTTTCTCTTTATCTTTTTTATTTTTTTCTTAATGAGGTTTAAAAGTTTTTTTCATCTTTAATGAGTTTAGATTTTTTTGGTAGTTTTTTGTTAACTCCCCCAAAGTATTAACTCTTTCTGAGCGGGCAGACCCACCGACACCAGTACTGTCACTCAGAGCTCAGTGATCAGGGAGCCAGTTGTACTGGGGGAAAAAACTTGGACAAAACAGTTTGCTTGACAATGCCAGGCTTTTAGGCTGTCGTTTTATAACAGATTTAGGTTTCTCTGATCTACTTCTCTCCTGTCTCTGTTCTCTTTCGTCGATTTTCTATAATTTTTTAATTTACTTCTTCATTTACTTATAATAATTTTTAACAATACAAACACATTAATAAGTGACTCTTCTCTTAAACACCCACATGTCCACCCACACCACATGAAGCATAATTCAGAATAATTTGACTATATTCCTTTTTCGTAAGAGTCCCTTGTCCACATCTCATGGTGTACTAATGTTGTGACAATGTGGTTTGGGAAACTTTGACGAGATGATTGGTTCTCATGATCTGGTTCCCTGAACAGTGACATCTGCATAGTCTGGGAACTTGTCAGAAATGCAAATTCTCAGGCCTCATCTCAGATCCAGTGAATCTGATAAATGTTTTAATTTGAGAGCCCCTATGTTACAGATGTAGGATACCAACAATAATAATTAGTACAAGTATTTTTAACTGGATTTGAATTAGCAATATCATTGAAAAAATAGTGCATTTAAAGTGTTATTAGTTATTATGAGTTAAATTGTGTTCTACCAAAATTCATATGTGGAAGTCCCAACCATTTATCTTATAATGTGATTTTATATGGCGATAGCACCCTTAAGTGGTATTTAGGTACAAAAAGGCCATCCAAGTGGTCCCTAATGCCCTGAATGAAGAGCAGATTGGGACACCTGTGCCTACACACGGGCAAGACTATGTGAGGTCATGGTCAGCAGGAGGTCATGTGCAGGTCAAGGAGACGCCTCACAAGAAACCAGACTTGCACATATCTTGATTGTGGATGTTTCGCCTCTTGAACTAGACAAATGAAGTTTTTTAAAAGCTACCCCATCTTTGGTGTTTGTAATAGAAGCACTAAGTGATTCAAGTGTGTATATAGATCATTGTACTCTTGGATTTAGAGTCAAATCAACCCACGCTGGCCTTCTCTCACCATGAAGGACTGTGCTTACGTTGAAACTTACCTCATGAAAGCTCACAAATGTAACAGTTTGGAGGACATCATTCAAAACATACAAAGCATTATTGCAATTGCTTAATTATATTTTGAGCTTTTCATGCCACAAATGTCAAAAGAAAGTTTAGTGCAGTGAGAAGCTGTTGGCTTGTGAATGTAGTTATCTTTTTACTTCTTCCCTCTTATTTTGTCTAATTTTAAGGTAAAAGCTTGTGTCCATATACTTCATCCTCTTGGGTTGTCTTTGTTTCTCTAAGCTACAAGGGGAGCATTTGGTATTCCATTTCAGAAAGAAAGATTACATTGGAAAATATCTAACTTATTTTAGGGGAAAAATCCATTGCTTTTGTCAGTTAAGAGAAAGTGCATTAAAATAGAAACAATAATGTTTGCCTGTTTGTGACTAATTTAATAAGATATTTATTCCACACACCATTAATAGATTTATCAACATTATAGATTTAAGTGCTATCTGTGTGAGGAGTGGATTAGCCCTGAGGTGGGTAGAGTTAATTCTTTCTATATGACTGCTTGTTACGAGGCTGCCTCTGACATATATCTGGTAATGGTTCCTGTTGATTGATCTAATTATATACACGTGGTTTTATTGGAGCTTTGTGAATCTGGAGATACCCATGTTTGCTTAATGTTCTACAAGCACAATTCAAAACCCTTTAGGCTTACCAGGATTGTTTCCATAATCCTTAATTGAGAAAAGTAAGCCTGGAGAATTTTGAAATACCCTGCCTAAATCAAGCTCCTGGGCCAGAATATTTTCCCATTAGAATTTTTTTTAAAGAAAGAATCTTTTTGTAATACATATAATCTATTTTTTATGAGTGCTATTTTCTAATTAAGTGAGGTACATTTATTTCTGTGAATGTGCATACAAATACCTTTGCTTTTTGGTACTTGATTATCAGATGTGAGGAATGAATATGTCACAAGAAATAATAAAATAAAATTATATCATTGAAAACAGTGAAGAACAGAGAAAGCAATATTTCAATGCAAGGCTAATGATCTTTAAATTACTGCATTTTTATAAAAATAAGTAAGAATTTTGTAATTTTAATAACTTTAAATAATTTTTGTCAAACATTACAAAGGTAGATATAAATCTGTGAATCTCAGAACATGCAGTTGTGTCTCTGATCTATCTTTTTTCTCTGCAGATTTTTCTATTTTTACATTTTTTTGTATTGCCTGATGAATAATTCTAAGAAATATGAATACTGTTTTTTTTTTATCCAACCCCAGTGTCTTGGGGTTTTGAGCATCGTTTTTGTAATAAAGCTTAATACAAACCTTACAAACCTCAGGGTAGGAAACTTACTTCCACAGATCCATTAAAATTCTTTTGTGTGATTTTTTCTTTTAGTTCGTTATCCTGAATCTAGTTGATCATAAAACAGTAAAACAGAAAAGCTGGATGAAGTCTCTCTCACTGACTTCCCCACCCTAATGTAGACATGTTTAGCTTCAATCACTGTATTGGGACTGAATTGTGTATAGGTTTGTGTGTGTGGGGGGGAGGGGTGGCACTGACTAAAAAGGGAAAATATAAGAAATGGGGATTTGTTAATAAAAACAGAGAGCTTTGCACGCACCAATCATAAATAATAAAAATTATTTCTAAATAATTTTTCTCCAATGGAGGTTAGTAAATACAGTATTAGGAAAGTGAGCTACTTACAATTCTTAAAAATCTGATGAACCCATATACCTTCCTTTAGTTAATTGAGCTGCTTCGGTTACCCAAAGTGTATTAAACAACTCAATTGGAGAAAAAGGAGTTGTTTAATACACTTTGGGTAACTGAAGCAGCTCAATTAACTCCTAAAGGAAGGTATATGGGTTCATCTGTACTTTAAAATCAATAGACACTGATAACTGCGGTGTAACTTCAAGGAGTTATTTCAAAAGGAGAGAAGGTTTGATCAATGAAATGAAAGTTGAAAGAGCTTTATGGTTCAGAAAGGGTCAAGAATCAAAATTGATCTGAGAGTCTTTAAGTGGGACTCCTGGTGTCAAAATGCACATGTGCTCATTTAAGAATCTCTAGTTATAAACAGCCTATAATTGGTTGTACTTTTTTATTTACAATGCCTGCAGACATTCAGAGAGCCTTTATTGTCAGGCACTCCATTAAGCACTTTTAAAATTAATCCTCTTAAGAAATTTGTGAGGGTGGAAACTATCTTTATCTTTATTTTACAGACGTGAACACTGAGGCATAAAGAGGTTAAGTTACTTGCTGCTGGCAGAGGCTGAAGGCAGGAGTCACTCCCAGGCATTTTGATTGCATTCTTATCACTAAACAATATTGCCTAATACTGAGAAAACTGTGGAAAGTTTGAACATTATGAAACTGGGGCAACTTTCTTGTCAAAAACCACACCACATCAAACTCAATCACTAAGGAATTGGCAGTCTGTTTTTCCAAATGAAAACAGACAAACAAACAAAAAAGATCTGTTTCTATCTGAATCTTCACATTCTGCTCTACCTACTAATTCCCTCTCCGCCATTTAGAAGGTATTAGTACCATAAAATTGAGTGGAGGAAGCAACTCCTAATTTTTTTTTCAGTGTACCTCCCATCCGCATGAACATATTTTCTTTTTCTTTTTTTTCTTTCAAGACCTTTTTATTTGGCCAATATCTTTACATTTCTTTGTTATGTGTAACTCCATTTCTTTTTCTCCGTTCAAGGTTTTCAGATAGCCTAAGCATCAGTCTTTTAATCTGTTAATGATGTTCAATTGAAAATTCAGTTTTTCTCTAAATATAATATTGTTTTCCCCTGAAGAGATATGGGGGGAAACTTGAAATAGCAGATATGTGCTCTGCCTTAAATGTGGATTAACAGCAGAATCTCGAAAACATTGGTTAACTGTAAGAAAATGCGGCTGCAGCTGTAGTTAGTGAGTTTGCTTTCCTGTGTGCATAATATGAGCTTGTAATGGAAGTAATGTCATATAGTATTTAACTCTGACATTTAGTGTTTGCCCTAGTAGATGGTCTTCCTTTTACTTAAGTGCCATTACTTTTATGTAGTCCATTTTCATTGCATTTAGTCCCATTTTAGTAATAATGCTTGCATGATTTACCAGGCAAATGCAATCTTTGCCCTGAATGGCACAGTGCAAGAAAAAATGGAAGCTGTTAAGAGGCTGAATGGCAAAAAAGTATTATTGACCTATGCTGGCAGCCATGTGTTTCAATTATTTTCAAGAATCCATTTGTCAAATAAGTGAAGCGATGTGGGACGTCAAGTTCAAGCTGGGGTTAGTGCCTTTCTACATCTGATATGATGTATCTTCTGTAGCCATTTAATTGAATTACCCAATTTATTTTTCAAGCAACAATGCTCTACCAAGAGCCATGACATTAAACAATTAAATATGAGTTTAAAAGTCTGTGTTTTGTGTAGTTCATCATTCCTCTGTAGTAGAAAGTGAGCCCAAGGGCTGAGAATCTCTGATCCTGTGGAGTTAAAGCTTAGCTTCTGGGGGAACACCGTAACTGTCCCATGTGGAAACACTTTAAAAATAATAACACTTCATAATTCCTATTTTCATTTAGCACAGTGGTGATGTAAACATTTAGAATTTAACTGATGTTACTCAGTCATTCCTTGAGATAGAGTCCGTGCAGAAAAGCAAACTCAGCCAAGATAGCTTTAACTCATGCTCACTGAATTTGATCAAAAAAGCTTTTTATTTGAAGTGGCTTCCTTTTGTGAATTTACAAAGGAATTTCTTTTCTTTTTTTTTTTTTTTTTTGAGACAGAGCCTCAAGCTGTCACCCTGGGTAGAGTGCCGTGGCATCATAGCTCACAGCAACCTCCAATTCCTGGGCTCAGGCGAGTCTCTTGCCTCTGCCTCCCAAGTAGCTGGGACTACAGGCGCCCGCCACAACGCCCGGTCATTTTTTGGTTGCAGCCATCATTGTTGTTTGGCGGGCCCTGGGGCTGGATTCGAACCCACCAGCTCAGGTGTACATGGCTGGCGCCTTAGCCCACTGAGCCACAGGCGCCGAGCCTACAAAGGAATTTCTAATGTCAAAAAATCAGACTTTCAAAAATTTTGAAGGGAAAATTGCAGTTAAGGAATACATCCATTTTCAAATTACTAAAATATTTTTGGCCATTAGCACTCACAGAGTCCTTAAAACTTTGAAATGAAAACAAGGTAACTCATCACAATGTTTTTATTTGGAGCTTGGAAGAGGCATTGAGGTAGAGAGAGAATGAAAGAAAGGGAGAGAAAATTCAAATCAAATGTGTTCTGGCTTTTGACAAGGTAACTGCTGTGGAAAAACACTTAAATTTTAATTTTAATTGATTTCATTGGGGATATTAATTCTATAATAAGTTTTAAGAGCACTTTATTCCATATTGTTTTCTTTTGTTGCTAACTTAGACATACAGATATGTTTTTGATCTGAGGAGAATAATTACTGTAACTCAGAGAACATAAGCAACTTATATATTTTTTTCAATTAACATTCAACAATTAAATTTTAATATGGTCAGGGAATTGTTCAGATCCTTTTGCACAGGGACACTGCACCTTTAATTATCTGGCCTCTGGTGCCAAGGATTTCTTTGAGAGCTTCCATAAAAGCTTATTGCAGCTAGTTATTGAGCAAATTAGTACTTGAGTTTTGGTGAAAAATGTCTTTATTAGTCCTAAAACCAGAGTCACTGTGCATTCCCAGAAGGCGTGATTTTGTTTGATGAATAAATCTAGTAATTATCCTGCTGTTAGGGCTGTACCGCAAATGTCATAAGCAGATAAACAGAGGGAGTAAGCCTTCCGTAAATTCTCTAATTATCTATGTTGGACTACTTATCGCCTGCAGATGATTTATGAGCATATTGATATATCCTTAAGTATGTTCATTTGAGTTCACAGATGCAAATAATTAAGGCACTAGTCATTTACAAAGGAGGCTTCAGGTCAGGGTCATTTCATTATAAAAACTTCAGCCTGGTTTATCCTATGAACCAAGATAGAAGTAAAATCTACTTGACCAGAATATTTCCTAAGCAATTTTTAGTTTTCTTTCCTTTCTCCCTTTCTGTAGATGTTATTGTTTTCTATTATTTTCATTAAATAAGACTTTTTCAACTTTCCTGTCATCTATTTTTAATTTCATTTTAAGAAATATCAATTGTCCTAATTTTAATATATTTAAAACTACTTGGTAAAATGATGACCAGGAAATGACATAATTTTTTTGAAATATTTAGAATGGCATTTTTAAATTTATAAAACATCTTTGAATGCAATTGTTTTGCTTTTTTTGTCATTTGACTATGTCACTTGAGGTAACTAAAGACTTTCTTAAATGGCGTAGTAGCTTATAAAGGATGTTTCATTCTTATTTGGTAATTGACTAAGAAATCAGAATGTATAAATGCCTTCAATAATATTCTATCCCTTACTAATTAAAGCTAATATAGTAGGATATGATAGGGAAAAGAAGTTACTCTGAAAAGTTGAATGTGACCATTTAACAAAAGTATTATATTTGATAATAGATTTAACACATTCAATTATGATATAAATCATTTAAGAAGACGAACTATTCTAAAATGTATATCTTGGTGCTTTTTAAGCTGTGCTATTTAGAAGAAAATACACCAGCTAAAGGAGAAAGTGGATAGTATAGCATATTTTTTTAAATTGTAGAAAAAATTAGCAAGCAGAAATAAATTCTTTTGACATTACCAGAAGTCAAAGAGCTAAATAGAATCACATGAATGTAATCATCTACTTGATTACTTGATTTATGTGTAAGGGGAAAATCTGGTTCTGCCCATCTAGTATTAAGAGAAAGTTTAGCTCAGAATTCTTGAAAAAGGACACTGCTAGTGTTCCCAAGGGATTTACTGCACTTTTGGGTCAATATATTTCCCAAGGTCTGGGAAATTAATTGGAAAATAGGCCATTAAAACACACAAATACGTGTACACACACAAAGCAAGAGCACTCTGATAGTCTCAAATTAAGAGGGACAGTGACCCAAATCTCTAGAATCAATCCAGTCTACATGGAGTAAAACTGCTCTGTCTCTCGATAGTGGAGATAAATTTTTCACCAAATGAAAACCCAGAGAAGGAGTTAGAGTTGGACTGGCCCTTATTCAACTGCTAGAAACTTCACTTGGGTTTTGTAAATGGATAGAAACTATTCAAATTAATTTTGTTTATAAAATTTCACTAGAATTTGGGAAATCAAGGGACATTTCAGCATGACGTATCCGAAGGTGCTGTAATGATGGGATTTCTCCTCTGGGGAGCCCTTCCTGCTTTTTTCTCCTCCCAAAACACATTTCCTGATATATTCACATCCTATTTCCCTCCTTCTACACCACCTGTATGTAACAGAGAGCGCATTCACCTGCTTGGGATTCAGTGTATGAGACTTGATATTCTTCCTCTTTCATCATGTGCTAAAACAGTTAAGTATACTGTAAAGCTTATTTAAAAAATCCAGCAGCTCTTATTTCAGCTTGTCAGTACAGATACCCTGAATGCCAGCCCACTTCCAGAAATCATCTTATCAGGAGTACAGACTGCAGAAATGCATTTTATCATACAAATAGTTTATCAGTAGCAAGTCATAAAAACGAAGTCTTTAGAATTAGAGCCTGCAAAAATAATCACTTTTCACGTTTCTAGCAGTCATATGCAAAAATTGACATTTCTATAAGTAGAACATCTTTGAAAATTCCTTTTTGGTAAATTGTTTTTGCAGGTTTTCCCTAAAGGAAGTGAGTATGCCCTTAACAATAGTTTGATATCATCAGTAAAAGCATATGTATATATATTATATATATATATACACACACACACACATATATTTATAAATAGAACACAGATTTATAAACTAAGTCTTGATAGTCAGTACTTTAAGAAGTGGACTTTTTCACTACAAATGTTGTTTTAGTGTATATGAAATTATACATCCATAAAAATCTTTAGAAACAAGTTAAAATAATCATCTTACCAGGGAAGTTAAATGATTTATCCAAGATCATGTAGCTAGAACAGAATTAGAATGTAGTTCTTCTGACTTTCAGCCACGTCCCATAGCAGCATTGTGTTTGCTGTGTTCCCGCACTATAGTTCTCAACATACATGCTTTTTACTCAAACTCATCATCCTCTTAACGGTTATGAAATAACTCTAGATGTTATGTAAATATTCTTGACTTAGATTCTTAACAGAGAATTTTGGTATTTGTTGTGTATAGTTACTCCACAAAACTATTAAGACTAGACTTTTCCTCGATTGTAGAAATTTAATTTTTTTCATTTTACATTTTCAAAATATTGGCATGATAGACCGTAAAATAAAATCAATAAATATTTGTTAAATAAATTTGTTGAATGAGTTAAATAGAAACATACATAGTATTTTGACTGAATATGTGCGCTCACCTTTTTCTTGGCTGCTTTCTTTTTTATCGCTCTATCTTTTCTCTCCTGTCTTTGTTGCCATAAGCCGAATGTCTAGGTCACGGCTGTTAGGACAGAGCTGATATTTTGTAGTAAAGAAGGAAAACGAAGCTGTTATCTAACATCTATTTTATTCTGAATGAAAGTATGTTTTTTAAAAATATGAAATTATATGTAATATATCTTATACCCATATTATATGTGTGTATGCATATGTCTCTCTGTATGTATATATATCTATGCAACTACTGATTTCAAAACTCTCTTCACTTGAATTATTAGTTCCTAAGGATTTCTCTTTTTGAAAAGAAGAAAAAACAAAACCAGTGTAAAGCAACTGCAATGTGCCTAAAATTGTGCTGAGGTTGTGAATTCTCAGATAGTTGAGACTGGCTCATATATCCTGTATGCCTGCAATTACATCACAGATCACAGGAACCTTTGTTCTGAAAATTAACCATCTAGGCCAATGAGCCCACTGTTGTAATGTCAGCCCCTGCCTGCTGGAAAGATAGGAGGCAGAGAGGGTCCTGCTAGGTCACGTGGAATAAGACAATTCTTTGTGGCTTTCTGAAGTTGATTCTGCATTATTGGGGCCAGGGTGTTTCCATCTTTCCATATATCCTTTATAGAAACGATCTGGTAGAAGATCCAAAAGTTTCATGAATATTTTAGGTCTCTTTTGTTGGCTATTGTTAAATAAAATGGGAAAGAGGACAAATATTTATGAATCACTGTGTACCCCATAAAAATGTACAGTTATTATAAGCAATTAAAACTTTATAAGAAGTGTCATTAAAATTATAAGGTAGGTTGTAAATAGTTATTTCCTTTTCAAGAACACACACATTACACATACCCCCGCACACACACACACACCCCTGCACACACAAACACACACACACACCTCTGCACATACACGTACCTCTGCACACACACACACATACCCCTGCACACACACACCCCCGGGCACGCGCGCGCACACACACACTCCTGCACATACAAACACACACACCTCTGCACACACACACACACCCCTGCACACACACACATACACCCACGCATGGGCACACACACACACCACACACACACCTCATGCACTACACATACCCCTGCACACCCACACATACATACACACACACCACACACACTACACATACCCCTGCACACACATATACACACACACCACACACGCTGCACATACCCCTGCATACACACACATACACACACTACACACACACCATACACACACACTGGAGCCCTCTCATTAAAGGACGCCTGACGCAGAACACCTGGAGAAACAGGTAAATGGCAGGATTTCTATGGGGCATTCAATCCCTATTAACAGCTTATTCTGTGAGTAGTGAATTTACTTTAAAACTGAGCAAGAATGGTATGCTAAATGCAAATAACAAGACATCACCAGGCTGATTCTCATCCATAAAATAGAACCGGAAGATCCTCTCCGCCCTGTGACAGGACTGTTGACTGACCTACAAGGATAGAAGCACATAGGGAGATGCCGGATTCCCTTGCTCCTTGCTCAAGTGAACATTTTTCAAAAGAACTAACGAGTTTGAATCATTGATTTTCCCCTTTGCTGTTCTCTTATTCTTACCAGCATACTCGCTTATTCCTTTAGCATGGCTTCATTAAATCTCACAGTTTATCACACACATACCTGGTAAAGGAGCAAACGGAAGCTCAGAAATACCACAAATTATAATTTTCTGTAGTCATCTCATTTGTCATGTCTGACAAAATGTCGTCCAACTTTGACGGTAGATGTTTGTCTGAACCTATTTTGTCTCTTTCCTACCATCGAAGTCTTTACTTTCCTTTTGCTATCAGTGAGAACTTCATACAACCTGGAGCGTTGTCTGTGTGTTTTTCTGATCTGAATTGCTTTTGAATTTGTATTTGATAATCAGAAATAAATTAAAACAAAAGCAACCCCCCTACCCCCTACTGCGCTGCACTGGTTTACATCTCCTAGTTACTCTAGTTTACATCTCCTCTTTGGCTGCAGTGTTTTCATTTCCCACCACTTTATGGACTGACAATTATATAATGTAATTATCTTTACTGATAAAGAAAATGAACTGATTAGTTTAGAAAGTTTTATCTTTTTAACTATTATGCATACTTTTCACACTTTTTTCAGATTTTTATTCTTTTGCTTTTTGCTGTATTCAATGTACTTTTGTTTTTCCCCCAAAACCATCAAAATTAAGGTGTTGAAATTTAGAAGAAAATAGTTAACACATGGAATAAGCTATCAATAGGTTTTTCTTTTTTCTAATTTCAGAATATTATAGGGGTATACACATTTTGGTTACATAATTTT
This sequence comes from Arctocebus calabarensis, assembly GCA_963573935.1. NCBI lineage: Eukaryota > Metazoa > Chordata > Mammalia > Primates > Lorisidae > Arctocebus > Arctocebus calabarensis. The sequence continues at coordinate 19,880 of CAUYON010136322.1, forward strand.
CTTTGTATTTTAAGTCAAAGTTTTTAAGTGTGCCTTTCATACAAAATATGAGCATTGCACCAGTTCGGTGTGAATTCACCCATCCCTCCCCCTCCACCCACCTACTTGATTTTTATTGAGTTTTACTACCACACGTGAGAGTGTTGATCAACTAGTTCCAATTTAGTACTGAGTTCATATGGTGTTTATTTTTCCTTTCTTGTCATTCTTCACTTAGAAGAATGGTCTCCAGTTTCGTCCAGGTTCCATCTAGATTAGCATTTTTTTGTGGCTGGGTAGTGCTCCATGGTAACACATACCACATTCCATTAAGCCACTAATGTATTGATGGACACTTGGGTTGCTTCCACATTTTTTCAATTACCAATAATTTTTATTCTTTTTAGATTATAGATCATTGCACATGGAGCAATGGAAAAAATCATAGGCATTTTTATAAATTTTCCAAGGTTGTAGTATTATTAAGGGAAACAAACTTCAGTAGACAGGATGTGTTTTGGTTTTTATCATGAATCAAATTATTTCCATTTGGGCAGTTTAGATTCTGTGGCTTGGACAGTGTCTTGTGTTTTTGTTGTAGTTTTTGCAGCTTAACCAGAGGAAGCAGAGACATGCATGAAGAGCCCATTTCTATGATTCTCAAAGTCTCTAAGTGAGCCGCATTGAGCACAAAAGCAATCTCACTTATCCATCACAAACTACAGCTAAAAGATGTTAATAGATTTTTACAAATGTGTTTTTACAACTGGCAAATTAGATGGAGAATCTGTGAGAAGTAAGTATGATTTCTCCTCACATATTACAACAAATATTGAGAAATCAAATAACATTTAGAGGTAATACTGATATATCTTTTATTCTACCCTTTAGCAAAATTATCCTCATCCTGTGGTCACTAGTCACCAATCTTCAGTTTATTTGAGGAAGATTGATGAATATGATTTCTTCTCACTTATCATGAATGAATAAAAACAGATACATTGACCAATGAAACAGAATACAGAGTTCAGAAATAAACACATATGTGGGCAAATGATTTTTAACAAGAATTCCAAGAACACAGTATGGGAAGTAAATGTCTTTACCACATGGTGCTGAGAACTGGATATGAAACAGAGTAATGACGGACACTCCACTTACAACACACACAAAAACCAGCTCCGAAGTGGGTAAAAGATTTAAATGTGACATGCTTAACTATAAAATGTATAGAAGAAAATAAAGGGAGAAATCTTCATAACACGGGGCTTTGGAATGATTTCTTGAATATGACACCAAAAGCACGGGCAGCAAAAGCAAAAGCATACATGAGGGACTGCTTCAGACTAAAAAGCTTCTCGAAGCAAAGGAGATGACCAGAAGGTGGGAGGCTGACCTATGATGGAAGACAATGTTTGCACACTTTATATATGATAAGAGGTTAGCTTCCCAAATATGTAAGTAATTATTATAACTCAATAGCACAAAATAACACAAAATAAATAGCCAATTAAAAATGGCCAGCATTCATATGAAAAGATGCTCAGTTGTATTAATCAACCAAGGAAATGAAAATCAAAACCACAATGGCAAAATAAAGTCACACCTATGAGGTTGGATACTACTAAAAAACCCCACAAAATAACAATTGTTGGCCAGAATAGGGATAAATTGGAACCCCATCCACACCTGAGCTATTAATGGGAATATAAAATAGTGGAGCACCATGGAAAGTAAAATGGAGTTTACTTAAAAATTAAAAATAGAGCTGGGTCGTGACCCACATGTTGAGAACTGCTGGTTTAGAGGTTAGTTAAGTATCTCTACCAAAATACAACAAATCAATCAATAAAAATGTTTACTTTTTTATGAGAAAATAAATAATATGACTCCACACAAATCATTTTTGTTAAATATACCATGAATGATTATGTATTAAGTTCCAGCTACAATAGATACAAAAAGGCAAATACTTTTCATCAGCATAGGTAAATGCTGTATGTTTCTGGGAAGCTTATCGGTGGTGTAAACTGGCAGCTATTTTTGCTATAAATCTGTAGGCAGTGTAAAATATTTTGGAACTGAGAAGTATCCATTCCTGATTTTCAATCTCTTAAAACATTTCAAAGAATCACAGTCTTTAATCTTTGATGTTACATATTATTTCACAGGATCTGGCATACTTGTAAACATAAGTAAACAACCTTATTTCTTAATGGAAACAGTGCGCTTACCACAGAAGGTAAGTTTTAACCTTCTATCCATGGTTGAACATTGGATTTATTGTTAGATTTTTGCTATTACAAATCGATTGCAGATATTGCATTTTTCCACACATACTTCCAATTCGTTACCTTACATTTTGTTTATCTTTCATAAAAATATATAAATATTCATGTCCCACAACAAAATAATACCAATTCTAAGGATTTAAATTGAAATATAAATGCGCTCAGGTCTGAACCTCTAGTAGACTAGAAACGTCCCTCTGCTATTTGAGCGGGGACTGTACCAGTGCTGTTTTTGTTATTCCACGCTGCCATCAACTCCATCACTGAAGAGTCACTTTTTAAGTTAACACATGACTCCCTGCAGCTGTCTCATTAAATTATTATCCGTTAGGGTTCTGTTAGTAAAAGTTAATTTATGCAGTTTTTTTTCTCCTTGGCAACAAGTAGAAATCAGAGCACTGAAGAAACAACACTTCTATCAAAGGGGAAGGAAGGACAGTTTCAGTTTCTAGGTGTGATCGTAAAGGTTATTCAACTTCCTTGAGCTTTGGTTGGAAAGACGATAACATGAAGAGTCTATTCTTAGTTCAAAGGAAAAATTCTGAAATGAGATGAATCCAGAAATGAGAATTCACATGCCGTGTTACATAAGCAAATAAATAACAACAATTTCATCCTTTTCTTATCTTATCGAGAATTACTTCTACTTGTCTGAGGTAAGCATTTAAAAAGATGAAAGGAGGTTTATTCCTACTTTCATGATTATCATTGTGCAATGTGGGTAAGGGAAAACGCATGCAAATACCACAAAACCCCCAGAGCCACCCAGCAATGCAGACCTCGAGGCGGGTCTCACCCACACCCTGCGTGCACTGCAGCGTAACCCGCAGCCGGCCCTTCATTCCTTCCGAAGGGCCGGCGGCGCTGGATGGCTCCTGTTCCTCAGACTCAGGATCGCATTATCCAGTTAATCCGTCCTGTGTCTTCAGACTTCTCCTCCTTCACTGAAGTCTCCACCATTTCCTCTTTAAAAAAAAAAAGAAAGAAAGAAAGAAAGAAAAAGAAAAGAAAATACAAATTTACAAAGCACAATTTTTTGGTCCTACTATCTTATCAAACTACCATTATTTAAAGTCATCCTTTATCATCAATGAAGACTGAAAAATTGTGTGTATTCTCCGATTTTCCTTTGTAATTTGCAGGTGACAATTCTTCCTTCTGTGGGTCCACGGTGCCACCACTGCTCTGCAGGCGTGTTCATGAAATCAATGTATCTCCTCGGGACCCACAGGTGTTTTCAGGTCCTCTGACTTCCCTGTGTTCTTTATCCATTCCCACTACTTCTTGGGATTCTTGCTTTGACTTCATTTTCTCTGTGTCTCTATTATCCTGAGCATGCTTTCTCAGTCTTCTTCTCTGGCTCCTTCTTTTTCATTTGCCAATTAAATACCGATAATTTTTAGGATTTCATTTGTGCTTCTCTTCCTATTGTGAGGGTCTCCCTGAAATTTTCCATCCACTGGCAGGATTGCTGGTGATGCCAGATTCTATTTCTCCTGTTTGACATCTCACCTGAATACATTATCTGATTTCTACCAAGACAGGTGCACACCCTGCACTTGGAAACATAGCTAGTATTATGTAACAAAATGTAACCTTCATCCTGCATCCCAAGTGAGAAACCTCAGAGATCAGCCTCAGGTGATTTTTCTCCTTTACAACCTACATTTAATGAGTTGCCAGTTTCTATAAATTTTATCACAGAAATGTTCTTTTCAATATCTGATCATTCCTCTCATTATTGATGTCCTAAACTTCATTAAAACACTCTGTATAGAGGAAATACTCCCTTCTAGGATGGAGGATATTGCAATTTAATGAAAGGTACATTCATATTAATAGATACCAAGGTGTGTGGAGGCCTGCGAAAAGAACATGGAAGGCTGGGCCAGGACACTAACTCATTTGCTCATCTTCCCCAATCTAGGATATTGCAATAGCTCCTCACTTCTCTTTCCCTGTCAGCGACATCTCTCCCTCTCATCTCTCCTCTCTCCTTCCTTCATGCCACAACCAGAGTAATCTTCCTAAGAAGCAATGTCATCATCTTGTTATTCTTATTAAATATATATTTTTTTGGTTTCCACTGCATAATCAGGAATTTATAATCTAAGACATTGAGTGAGGTTTCAGATTTCTGTCAAACCCCATAAGAATGAATGAATGAATGACAAATTGTGGCTGTGTGTGTGTGTGTGTGTGCATTTCAGGGAAAGATAAACACATAATGACTCACAAAATAAGAAAATACCAACAACAAATAATATAAAATACAGGCTCCTTATAGTCTATACATCTGATTGCAAATTAGCTATATTTTATTTCTCCAGCTTCTCTTCTTCCTTCTTCCCATTAAATGAATCGCTTTCCCAGGTCTGATAAAGTTTTCAGCATTCCCCAGGTACCTGCAGTTGTTAGATGCTTCTGGGCCTTGGTTGACACCATTGCATGATGTGGACTGGCATTGCCCAGCACCATGACATATTTCTGCGTGTTGACAAAACTAATCAGACCATTGCAACCAGAGATCCCGAGAGTTTGCCACTAGATCCTCTCTGTTTTATAATATTTTCTCCCAGTTTTGAAAATGTTTTTGTGAAGTCTGTGTATGATGTAATTTAGAACTCTATAACTGTTAGTCCTCCTTGACCCTGTTTTTCTGATGAGGCACCGGCACATCTTTCTTGCTTTAAAAAGTCCTTAGTGCTCAGTATACGTGAATTGTCTGAGGCATAAGTGCTCAATATAAGTTAGCTGAATTAGTTAGTAAAGGTAAAAGAAACATGGAGGTGATTTCTAGCCAAGAATATATTTCTGACACTAATTCTGGTTGGGAGGGAGAGTAAAGCATGCAAATAAGATATTTGAAATAAAAAGTAAATTCTTGATGATATACATGCGAGGTCCAGCTTGACTGGAGCTTGTCAGAGAAGGGATGGCAACCATCAACAAAATATTACAGGGTAATTGCTCATGGGAGTGATTTGGTGCCATTTACTTTTCTCATCTCCCATTCCACAAATACATCTTGGCAATGGCACTATATACTAAGTTCTAAAGAACATTATTCCCTTTATAGGGAAAGGTCATATGAATCCAATGGTGGCTGGATGTAAGAACTGATCAAGAGACAGAGGAAAGGTGATACCCAATGGAAGTCAGCTGTACTTCCTGTGGCATTAATAATAGTGGAGAAAATGCATTTGTGTGTTGGGGGTAGGAAGCAGAATAATGAACATTTTATTGGACTCCATGAAGGGCTCAATAAAAAAATATTACATAAGGTAATGAGTGTATTTAGATTAAGTTTTTTCTAAAATCAACATTAAATGAGCTATCAAGTTAAGATACATGTCCATAAATAAATACAAGGACAAGCCCAGGTGTGGTGGCTCACGCTTGTAATCCTAGCATCCTGGGAGGCCAAGGTAGGTGGATTGCCCTGAGCTCAGGTTCGAGACCAGCAAGAGCCAGAGTAAGACCCCATCTCTACTGAAATAAAAAGCTGGGTGTTCTGGCAAGCTACTTGGGAGGCTGAGACAAGAGAATCACTTAAGCCTAATGAGTTGGAGGTTGCTGTGAGCTATGACACCAGGGTACTCTACTGAGGGCTGCAAAGTGAGACTGTGTCTCAATAAAAAATAAAAAAAAAAGAAAGAAAGAAAGGAAAAAAATATAAGGATGATTAATAAAAAGATAATATGTGCTAGGCATAGTTCTGAGCCTCACCTCTTTAATACGACAACAACTCTCTAACCTCTCTATTTTTATCTTGGTGTTACCAGCAAAGAATGAGAGGCTGAGAGAGGTCAAGGGTCTTTTCCCAAATACTTACTAGAAAGAGGAACAACAAGAAGTTAGATGTGGAAATGTCTGTTCCCAACCTCCATGTTTTTTGATTAAAACCATTGTATTCTTCCTTCTTAGGCTATTATGTTAACATTTCTAGATTTACTGTTATGTCTTTTTAAGGTTTCAATGACATTTCGGTAATACATTTTATGTTGGTTTACGTCTTGATATGATAGTTTGTTAAGGATTGTATCCAACATCAGAATGATAGTGCAAAGGAGGACAGACTCTCCTGCCTTCCCGATGTCCATACCCACAAGTTCTGTTTTTATTTGAGTAGTTTTATCTTATAATTTCAAGGTAAGTACAGAACTGCATAGTCTGTCTTAAATAATATTTGATCTGCTATTGAATGGACATTCTCCCCAATTCTGCCTCTTTTTATCCTGATATTTAATTCTATAAATCTAGTTTTGTTAAAATATCATTTTGATGTGTACAATCAATCTGTATATTTGAGTTCATTGTCATTCCAAAGTTTCCTTAGGACTAATTATGTTGTGTGTGTGTGTGTGTGTGTTTGGAGTTAATAAGCTTTAGATACTAGGGGGGAAAACAGTGGAAAGATTATACCACAGATAATTAATAAAAATCAATTAGTTTGTTAATGAGTACTCTGCCAGTACCCAAGGTGGCAGAAACCAGCTGGGGGAAGGAAATCAAGATCCCCGAATAGAACATTTAGAATGCTTGAGTCCTGCTGAGAATTTGAGAGGAAATAACTATGAGAAACACTACTTGGGTTAAAACTGGCTAAATTTCCTCTTGAGATTGCAATTCCTCTAGCTAATAAATCTAGTAAAAAAGCGATTCACCTTTAGTGTGTGCCATAAGCATTTTCTGGGGCCTTCAGTACATTGCTCACTGCCCTGTATTAAAACAAACCCATAGTTGTAAATGTCAATGACGAAGGATATTAGAGCCCGTGCATCTTTCTCATGTTAGTGGATAAGCTGGAAGCACCCATTACCTCTTTGACTTTTTACATTGTATTTATATAAATGGCAAATGTCAAACATGAGTTGACAGGGAAATACAAAATCTGTCTTCCAATGGTCCTTGGGTGAAAAAGTAGAAAATGCCAATGATAGCAATTGACCTTCATTGAAAGTTTTTCAGAATCACACATTATTTCCATTGTTAATTATATTTGTGTTAAGATTGTACTTTCTTTTTGTATATAAATGTGATTTATTTATGAGGGTAATGCAGAAGAGATGAATTGCATAGAAACAAATTAAGTAGAGTAAGCTTACTAAAGGGTAACTCCTTAAAGCTTGCTATTTCAATTTCATATACTTTCTTTGAAGTCTTGAGAAAGAAAAAAATAATGTATTCTAGTAGGTGCTCAGCTTTAATATGAATCTGTGTATACAGTTTTATTGTAAATAGCTTACACAAGTGTTCCGTAATTGTCATAAACTTCAACGTGACTGCTAAACAATCACCCTTTTGGATGAAGTTTACAGAATAAAAGATGTTTTTAAGTTTTGATTATTCTTTTTATCAAAAATGTTCCATATCTTGTGAGCTGGATTAATAGTTTGAAATAGTATGTGCGAAATTTCTATTGAAGAGTTTTACCTAATAACTGCACCCGAGGTCCTAGGGATAAAAGATCATTGATTTAACTTATTCAACTAGCTAACTTTCATAGATAACGTATTCCTTTAATTACTTGCAAAATTTCTGGGTAGCAAAATGAAGAGAGCTCACACATTAGTAAGAGGAAAAATGTGCGGAATACAGACAAAGAAATGATTCCTTAAGCAATTTTAGACTATTTTTATTCAACTAAATAACTAATGCTTTTCATCCTCATGTATATGTTGCCACAGTTCCTCTTACAATATGCACAACTCTGTGCTAAAATACTACATTTGTACAATGAATAAAAGTGGTATCTGCACTCATTTAAGTAAATCAGATTATGGTTTCCTTTTTAGCACTCTCTTAATATTAAGATATTTCCTCTTTTTCCTCTACTACATTTCTAATTTCCTAGGAGGCAACAGTAATGGTCTTAGTTCCATGACCTTACATTTCTTTTAATGCATGGGATTTTTCAAAAGTTCTGGCTTCTGGGTACATATAAAATACAATTATGCCTTCTTTCAAAATACTTTAAAAAATGAACAATGCATCTTATATTCATTTTAGGAATATAAAGATGTTCACATGCACACACAAATGAGGAAGTCATCTGTGAATAGGTGACTGTGTTGAAGCACATGTCTTGTTACATTTATCATACTCCACCAAGAAATTGAATACGATTTCTCCTGCTTATTAACTATAGTAGTTCTTCCTTATTCACGGGGGATGCATTCAGGACCCCTAGTGGATGCCTAAAAATGTAGATAGTACCAAATCCTCTCTCTTTCTTTTTCACTCCCCATACATATATATATACATACACACATTTATTTTTCTCCATCTGACAGTGACACAGCTATTAAGTGACTGATTAGTAAGATACACAGGGTAGATGTGCTGGACAAGAGGAATTCACCTCCTGGACAGGAAGAAGCAGGGCCATGTGCTGTTTCATCATGCTACTGAAGATGGTGTGCAATCATGAATTGATTGTGTGCAAACATGAATTGATTGTGCAGGAACTTTCCATTGTCTAATTTGGGACTGCACTTGACTGAGGGTGGCTGAAACTGCAGAAGCACAAGTGCACACGAGAAGGGAATACTGTAGTTGTGTGACTTTTTCATCAACCCAAAAGAAGCTTTTTTGGGGGGGAAGCATTTCTTAGTTTTTGGAAGCAATAGAAACCCAAAGAGACACAGTGGGCTGACCTGTGGAACAATGAATGGGGTTAGGAGCTACCTCATTCAGAGGTTCATGGTCTCACGAACAATGGTGGAAGTACCTCAAATTTATTATCACAGAATTAAAATTTAATAAAAACAATTAAAACTTTTATCTTCTGGAATGCATTTAATTTTGGTCTTTAGGTACAACAGACTTACATAGACCATATCTGATTTTATTTACTTCTTCCTTTTAAAAGTGAGGAAATCGAGGCCATAAATTATTAATATTGTAGACTTGTGATTAAACAAAAGGACCTTGACCTCAGAATTTTGTTGTTTAAATTCCAACTCTACCACAGAATACTTGGACATACTATTTAAGTTCTTTACGTGTTAGTTATTTCATCTGAAAATATACCTCACAACAGTGCCTCCTTCATAGGTTTGCTGTCATGATTAAGACAGGTTAATGTTTTTAAAGAACTTAAAATTGCCTAGTACATAGTAAGTACTGGATAAGCGTATGTAAAAGAAATCGTTTCATTTTGTTAATGCACTCAAAATATATAAATTCTTCCTTTGAAAAGCTGCCAGTTGGTAGACAGGCCGGAGGGAAACATCTATGTATTTAATCAATGTTAGGTGTTACATTGTTAATTCAACACACTGTGGAACCCTCAGCACCTGCCAGGATTAATTTTAGCATAGGAGATTATTTTTTAAGAGATACAGTCTTTTTGACCGTAAGAAACACACTTTATCTGAAGAGATAAAAGCATATATATTAACAAATAGTTAAAATGCAATGTGGTTGGTACTATAAAATAGTGTTGGAGGAGCTATAAATTTTGACTTGAAAAAGGGTCTAATGAAGGAGGTTTCAAGAGTGCTTGTTGTATTATCAGAAATATGTCCACTGAAGAATGAAGAAAATACATTTTCATTGCTGCAAATGGAAAGGGTGGATGAGCCCGCAGCCGCTTCAACTCTGCTCTCACACTTTCTCATTCAGGGTCCAGGTTAAGGAGCAGCCCCACCTGGGACATTCCCAGGGAAGGGCCGAAATCTGAGCCAAACCAAGTGATCATGGTCACGTGATTCTTTTGGATATGGCACGTGTCACATCCCCCACACCCTGTTAAGCAAAGTAAGCCACACGGCCACGCCCCAGATCCACAGGAATTGATACAGTGTGTGTCCAGCATTCTCTCAAGCGCCATGAGCGGTCACATCACAAAGAGCAGAGATTGTGATTCCTCTTTAAGAACAAAGGGAGTGAATGAATGAACAACAGTCGAAGGCATCACAGGCGTTTAGGGAATCGGGAGAAGTTTGATGAACTTGGAACTCAGACTGTAACCTGTACAGAGTGGGAAGAGACAAAACGAGAATGAGCAGTGCCTCCAACTTGTGAAAGGACTGTGTATCCTGATAAAGCCTTTGACTTTACCTATGATCAGAAATGCATTTATTAAAATATGACCCTTTCTGAAGAGTAGAGGAAGGACTTGCCAAGGAGAAAACGTAGTCACGAGGCTGAATGCCTGCGAGGTAGTGGGAGTGGGAGGGCGCCTACAAAGTTTATCCAAGTGCCTGGAAAGGTAGAATTGACAATATATAGGACAAGGTGTGGAAGGTGAAGAGTAAGGATGAGGGAAGAAAGAGCATGGTGATGAGAATTCTAGCTCGGCTGACTAAGTTCTATGATCTGGGTAATTTGTTCACTATCAGTGGAGAAGAGGAATGGGATTGATTAGTCCATGAAGGGGTGGAGGAGACGAAAGAGGCTTCAGAGAATGGCATTCAGGAGCTGACTTCATAAACAAGTGAGGGACATTCCTGGTGAAGAGACCAGGAAATGAACATGCGTAGTGGCATTAAAAAGCCTGCCTTGGCTCGGTGCTTGTGGCTGAAGCGGCTAAGGTGCCAGCTACATACACCTGAGCTGGCGGATTCTAATCCAGCCGAGGGCCACCAAACAACAATGGCGGCCACAACCAAAATATAGCCGTGTGTTGTGGCAGGTGCATGTGGTCCCAGCTACTTGGGAGGCAGAGGCAGGAAAATCGATTGAGCCCAGGAATTGGAAGTTGCTGTGAGCTGTGATGCCACTGCACTCTATCCAGGGTGACAGCTTGAGTCTCTGTCTCAAAAGAAGAAAAAAATAAAAAATAAAAAGCCTGCCTTGTTCAGGAATTTTGTGGCCACAAAGATGATGATAATCAAAGAAGAAAATAATGATATAATTATGTTTGAATATTAGAGTTCTGCATCATTTTTCCTCCTTAGTTTTCTATCTCAGAAGTATGAGTTACATGCAATTGAAAATGCCATATATGCAAGAAAAGTACCAGGTATAAAAAGTCTTTACTGACTGTTAAACAAAATAACATTCGAGATCAACTGGAAATCAAGTCAGATTTATAAAATGAGTTCTGAAAATGACAAAAATGAGTAGAAGGAAATATTATTAATTCTGTAAATTTAAAAGTTTCCATTTCTAGTTTTTGAATATAAATCTTTGGGTATTCACCTTAGTTTGCTTTATTTTGTTTGTTTTTTTTATTTTCATTGACAGAGAATGATGGTATGTCTTTATTGGGTACAATATGGCATTATGATATAGAAATACAGTGTGGAATGAGGAAGACACAAATGAAGAAAAAGATATTCTGCATTTTATAGATTATTTTTTTAAAATGCTCATTGAATGTATTTTAGAAATGTAGTAGTCATACCTAGAAATTAGTATTGGTGGTTAGTGCTCAATCTCTCTGTCAAATTACCCTTATGATGGGATGGATCATTTCAGGTTCAATTCAGTTGATAGAGTCAGTCAATATTGGTATGTGTCCTGTAAATATCACAGGCTATTCTTATCTCATGCTAACATAAGAAAGAGAATAAAAATGTATAAAGAAAAATGTTGTTATAATAGATTTTAGGATAAGGCCAGCTGCCAAGTACAAACAGAAATGAGCAGGTCATCTAGGTCCTAATGAGTTTATGACCATTTAGACTCAGACTTTCAGCTTAACGTTTCCAGAAATTCAATTAAAACATCATCCAATTATTATTAACTTCTTAAAGTCTGGCTTGTGTTTAGTTATAAGTAGCTTAATTTATAAAACACCAAATTATAAATCATGGTGTCCACTTGTTCACTCCCTACACACTAGAGATGTCCTTACAGCTCCTTCCCCTGCACAGAGTGATGCCCTGGGAGGGGACATTTCATATTCAGCATCGGCTGAAATAAGCAGGATGAGACTTTTGAATTGCTGTAAAACTAGGTAAACTGCACAAGCTACCATTTTCTAGCATAAAGATGATTTTTTATCTACCTATATAATATTTACTGAATTCCTAGAGCCCACCCAGATATAGTAAATCAGGATTTCCAGAGGTAGGACCAGAAAGTTTTTAACAGCGTCTCACCAGATTTTTGGGTGAGCTAAGTTTTAGAAACTTTGCCAAGATGAATAAGCTCTTGCTCCTTAATACTTCTTTTCAAATACGGTCCATGCTGATCTTCGACCTCTGTTACCAGGTTACTAAGGTTAAGATTTATTTTGATTATAATTCGTCTTTGAGAACACTTCTAGCTCCCAGGAGTTATCTCAGAAATAAGCATACTTTCATTTATAGAGACTAGGAAGGTACCATATTGCCTGTGGCGCCCCATTTACACACCATTTACTGATTGATCTTAATTCTTCTGAGTGGATTTTAACTGCTTTCTTTTCTTTTCTTCTTTTTGTTTGTTTGTTTCTTTCTTTATTTTCTAATGCAGAGGGCTTGCTTTGAATATTATACAACAAGGGCGCTGCTCTGCTGGGTTGGGACTTCTAACCCAGAAGCAGCTTCTCTACAAACGGTTTAGCACTGGATTCCCCAGAACATCTTTGCCTGATGGCTGAGCGAGCGGTCCATTTCTGGCTGAGCCCCAGGTAGCTTTAATTTCAAAGGTGAATTTTGTCAGACCTGTGCCTAAGTGCAGGCTCTATTTCACTATAGTCCATGGTTAGTAACAAACTATGCCACTGGACATTTCAAAATTCCTAATGATTCAGGTTTTAGGAAGAAATATGAAATGTATGCTACATATTATGTAACACCCACAGGGTGGGTGGAGCTGTGCTTTGTAATAGATGTAGAAAAACTTGTGTGCGTGTGCCTGTGTGAGCGTGTGTTTGTGTGTGTGTCTGTGTGTGTTTACTTGTGTGTGTGCGTATGTGTGCATGTGTGTCTGTCTGTGTGTGTTTGTGTGGTTTTGTGTGTGCGTGCACGTGTGTGTGTGTACTTTGTCCTTCTGCTTTGTTCTTGGTTTGGACCAAGTTTTTACCAAGTGTATGTGTCCCAAACTTAGGGTGGGGAGAAGAATAATCTTGCTTTTTTTTTTAATAAAACCTGTGAGACTATAGATTTGTAATAGTAATAAGGGAAATAGGGGATTGAGGAGGATAAATGCCTTTAAGCCTTAAAACTTTTTCGTTTATTAAGTCACCAAATCTGTTTCATCTATATTTCTATTTGGCAGGTACTGTAATTGTATATGGTCATATATTCTTCTTTTAAACTTTGACATGATCTATATTATATTTTCGAAGACACATCCCTTTAATACGTGAAAATATAGGTACGTTTCCCCTGGGATGTCTAGCTTATGATGAGTCTTCCCGAGTTGGATCAGAATGAATGAACTGAGACTTCTCCTAGAGTTTTATCCTAGGGTCAAAGAGACCAGGGAGGTCTGAGGCCCTCACCCCCGTGCTGATGGCAAGAATAGCAGCAAGTTTTGCTGAATTTGATTGTGAATGTCTCTAGCTACCGACAAAGCTGTAGTACAGCCTATTTATAACCATGTGTGGATAGAGGAGGAATTAAAATGAAAGCAAGACACGGCAAAGTTAAAGTGAAAGATTTTGCTATTAGGCTCGTGCTTTGATCAGAAAGATTCAAACATCTCTATCATCCCACATCTGTGAGAGTGCCTTAAAAGGTTAATGAAGATTTGTGCCTTTTTGGACTTATAACTAAATTGTCAGGTCAGCAAATATGAAGAATTTTTGTACCATAGACTATCCTAGAAAATTCTGTGCAGGGAAAAATGAGATGCCTTTACAATTTATTTCAGAACCTCCAGTATCTTAAAACTGTTCTACACGATTTTGAGGCTGTTTCTAAGGAACTATGGAGAGTTAATCCACTTTAAAAAGAAATTGGGAAGGCTCAGAAAAATCCCTTCTGTGAGAAATCAGGACAATACAGGACTATGATTTATATACAATTCACAGACCCTCGAATCAAACCGCCACCATTTTAATAATTTCAGGGGGACAACCGTTTTACAGAAGTCTGAAGCATCAGGCACACGTCATAAGACCATATATGCCATCGTGATCCTGCCATGGGTTAAATGAGCAGAGCTTCAAGTATTTTTTTTTAAACTGAAAGGTTGTGGCAGTAATAAAAAGGTTGAATGGTAATGCCTCTAATTGAACAGTAAGGCCTCTCTCCTATTAAGTCACTCTTTCATTCGTCTTTTTAATTATTTCATTATCATTTTGTACTGCAGTTCACAATGAAATGACCATTTGTGTTTAAGTGAAAGCTAATTATTAGGACTGAATTATTGTGCAGTTTATTGATCCCTATGGTGGATTAAGGGCTTTAACTTTGTCTAGACAGAATAGTTAGCAAAATGACAAAAGGAAACATATAAGACCCTTGGGAAGAATCCCTGTGCTCCATAAGCAATTAATGCCTGCCAGGTAATGGAATTTAAGTTTATACTAAATCCAGCAGAGCTTTGACATTTCAACTGCCTTATAAACACATTAGTCTAATGAATTAAGACTTATGAATTGTGTTTAGACGCAAGGAGGAAGACTAAGTCCAGGGTATTTTTAGTCATCCATTGATTGAATGAAAAATAGATCATTTTCTCTCTGAATTTGATGAAAAATGAAATGTTTTCTTCTTTGTGTTTATCTGGGCTCATTCTGCTCTCTGTTGACGGATGGGTATTAACAATTTTCATTTCCCAAAGAATACTAATCTCCCTTATGGATGCAAAAAGTGTTTACTGATAAACCAAAAACGGGTATGTGTGTGTGAATATACAGTACTGCTGAGTGAGAAGCCAAACAAACAGTCCATTCACCTCAGTCAAGTGCTGGTCAAATTTCAAAGCAATCCATCATTACGGTGATGAGCAAGCTACAGTTTAAGCTCTCTGTACAACTGGTTATTCTTTTTTTTTTTTTTTTTTTTTTAGGCAGAGCCTCAAGCTTGGATAGAGTGCTGTGGCATCACAGCTCACAGCAAACTCCAGTTCCTGGGCTCAAGCAAGTCTCTTGCCTCCACCTCCCAAGTAGCTGGGACCACAGGCGCCCGCCACAGCGCCTGACCATTTTTTGGTTGCAGCTGTCATTGTTGTTTGGCGGGCCCGGGCTGGATTCGAACCCACCAGCTTAGGTATATGTGGCTGGCGCCTTAGCCCGCTGAGCCACAGGCACTGAGCCAACAACTGGTTATTCTTAAGAGCTTGTCTTTGAGTAGATGTTGAGGGGATCTAGCTCAAGCCTACAGGGAGGTGACTTTTTCCTTCAAGTCCTCTGTGTTCAGAGCATTATTCACAACATGTCATAAGTAAGAGTTTTTGGAAAAGTAGTTAGAGCTCTTCTTGATATCAATATTGATTTTGGTTATAATTCTAGGAAATGATTGGAATCAATTCAGACCAAGGTAGTGTTAACTTAGTGCCAAGTTTCAAATATTTTTATTTTTCATTTTCATTTTTAGGCTTCCCATAAAGATCTCTTTAACTGAACACAAGACACAGATATGTAAGTTACAAGCAATAGAAATCTGGTACTTTTTACCTGTCTAACAGCTTCTGTGAATTTGAAGTCACTTCTTCACCATGAAAATGGTGTAAGGACATTTTAAGAACAGCCTTTTGTGTCTTAAAAAAATCATATTCAATGAAGAGGCACCCATACCAGATACCCAGAGGCACAGTTTAAATATTAAAGAGTATTTATACAAAATACACATATACTGTAGGTGTTTCATTGCATAAGTTTGAATTAAATTGAATGATTTCATATGCACAGAATATAATGTAGCAACTTGCAAAAATGTTTGCTTCATTATATTTATGCACAATTTTATTGCTTGCATTTGACAGTGGAAAAGTAGCTAGTTTAATAAGAAAGCATAAGTTTTTATAGCAATGGTTATGGACTTTTATAGTATTTAAACTAGATTAATCAGTGAAGTATGATAAGGTTGAAGGATTAAACAGACTGTGTGCTCTTAAATATAAAACACTAATAGGGAATCTTGCACAAGGCAATATTTGTTATTATGAAAATATAATAAAAGGATAATTGGTGGGGCTCTTGTTCTAGAAAAAAAGATAGTATACTCAACTTAAGAACTCAAATTAATGCCTCGGGAAATAGGGCAACCTTATTATATGTAGACATGGTGCTACCTACGTGATAGTCATTTCATTTTTAAACCCTAAAATAAGCCTTAGCATTATACTATGTCATTATATGGTTGAATTCAAAGTATGGTCCTGGAGAAGAGCATTCCAAAAATTTCTCCTAACTTTATCTTTGTAACACTGTGCATATGCCCCTGGATATGCCTATTCAAATATTTATTTATAATGTGTTTGTATGATTGGAAGACTTTCTTTTCTGCTTTGAAGAAAAGATTTACAAAGGTATAAAATATTTTTAAGAATGCTTAAAGTAGGTTTGAATATTTCAACTATTTGAGGTTAAAATTAAAATTTTTCAAAGAATAGCATTAATTCAATTACCAACAAATAATTTTTGAGCACCTTCTACATGATAGATGTGGATAATTTGGAGACAAATAAGTCATGTTTTCTATATTAATGTCACAAGACTTGTCAGTTTTGATCACTGTGTAAAAATTTACTCCAGAATTTAGCAGCTTACAATGGCAAATTTATTATCACATAATTCTTTGTTTTGGGTCAGGAGTCTGGGCAGAGAGTAGCTGTGTTTCTCTGGTTCAAGGTATCTCTGAAAGTTGGTATTCAACCTGTCAGCAAGGGCTAGGGGGTTTCATGCACGGCCTTGGATGGGGGAGTGCCCCTTTTCTAACTCATCGTGTAACTATCACAAGATCCCATTTCATGCTAGCTGTTGACCATGGGACTCTCTCAGTTCCTTGGCATATGTGCATCTGTAAAAGGTCACTCACCACGTAACCACCATGCCATGGTTTCCCTAAAGCATGAAAGAAAAGGAAACCCCAAGAAGCCACAGACTTTTTAAAAAGCTAATGTCAGAAGTGTCATTCCCTGACTTCTGCTGTATTTCTTTTTTGGGAGTGAGTCTGTAAGTTCAGACGTACTTGGGGGAAGAGTTCACAGCATGACGCACACGGAGGGTGGAGACCATCGCAGGCCATTTTAGAGCCTGTCCAACACTGTGCTTATAGCAAGTAACAATGTAAATATCCAGGCACATTATAAGTTCATTGTTAAATTGAACAAATTGGTGGCTATAGGTTGAGCTTAAATGTTGCCTGTAATAGAATCAAGGCAAAGGGATGCTCTGTTGTCAAGTAGGGCTGATAACAAAATGACCTCCAGCCTTTGTTTCTTTTAAACAACACACATCACAGCCATTGTTTTGAAGAATATTTTGACATTTTACTTACAAGCAGAGTTTGGTCAAAGATTGGAGCATGTGAACCTCAAAAAAGGATTCACTATCTTCTGACAGAAAATATTTTAAATGAGGGCCCTAATTAACACAGAATGTTAAACTTTTGGTTTTGAAGTATCTTACTGAAGAATCAGTATCTTACTAAAGCTATCTTTAGTAGCTTTTCAGCATTCATTGAGAAAACTAGTATGCTCCGTTTAACAATGAATCTGCTAACTAGAAATTTACATGAAGTTCACAAAAAATTTAATCACAGCAGAGACTATGAAAATTTTTTAAAAGTCAGAAATATACTGGCAGGTAATCATTGAAACTTTTCATTATTTATCTTCTTCAGGAAAAACTGTCTAACTTTCTAAATATTTAATCAAACAAATGGCAAACATATGTTGATACATGTTTTACAGTACTGAACAAGAGAAGGGAAAAAATTGGATCTATTATTCAAACGCAGGAAGTCTCACTCTAGTTAGAGTTTGAGTCCTGTTCTCATTGCTTGAGGGATTTTTCACAGCTAGGGGATTTTTTGGAAAGTAACAACTTCTCCGAGGTTCAGTGTAGTCTCTGGCAAAGGAATAATAGGCACACACGGGGAGGTTGGCCAGATGAAACCAGCTACCCACAAACATTAGTTAACACAGGGCCTAGATTCTAAAAGGCACTATTAAGCTAAGTTTAACTATTGTTATATAACTAACCTTTCTTTCAAATAATATATTCTTAGTTTGATTTTTTCTTTTCTTTATTTATCTTAGTGCTTTATATTTACTAAATAATTAACAGAAAACTTAGGATAAAAAATTAAGACCATGTGCCTGTCTTCTTCAGAGAAACTTCTGTTCAAGTCTCTTGCCTACAATGAAATGGGATCACTTGTTCTTTTCTTATTAATAAGTCTGAGTTCTCTGTGGATTCTGGTTATCAGACCTTTTTCAGAAACATAACCTGCAAATATCATCTCCCATTCTGAGGGCTGTCTGCTTGCTTTACTTACTGTGTTCCTGGCAGTGCAGAAGCTTTTTAGTCTGATCAGATCCCAGTAATGTATTTCTGGTATTGCTTCAATTGCCCGGGAGGAGGAGGGGGGGACACACATCAATAAATATATCTTAAATAAAATTAATTGAATGCTTTCATAATCTGAGCACATTATAGCTATTGATACTATTACATTGATTTATTCAGGTATTAAATCAGTACTTACTGTGTGCCTAATATCTGCTAAATAACTAGTGCTTCAGAGTGAGCAAAATCAGACATGGTCCCTACTCTCATGGAGTTTATCACCTATCAAGAGATATCAATGCTAATCACATCATCACACAAACAAATATAGAAGTGAAATTATAAGATGCCAGTTACAGAGTTTGCCACACTCAGATTAGGACTATCATATTATATTCTAGGGGTTTTAGGTGTCAATATATCAATAGCTTTGCCAATAATATTTTGGTGAGTTTTATAAATATGCATCTTTATTTGAACATGTGATTAAGATAATGCATAAAATATTTATTATAGCATAGGTATTGTCAAAAAATCAGAAGTTAATAAATCATGGTCTATATATACCTGGCTATCTATTTATATATCTAATCAATCATCTATCAGTAATTATTATATATGTGTATCTCCAAGTATTATTTAAAAGGAATCATTATATAGGCTATGTTCAACATTAATGCCAATTTGCAACGAAGGGAGGTTCAAAGTGACTTTTTGCTGCCATTATCATGATTAGATACATGCTCAAAGGAAAAACATTTCATGAGATATTATGCGTAAATAAAATAGAGATTATTTTCACTTTCTAATATCTATTGCACTAATAATATAAAACTTAAAAAGTCTAAGTAATTCTGAATATTAGAATTATAGATACTTAAAATTTCCTTAGTCCAAATTTTCATGTAGCATCTTAATTCTCTCCATTTTACATCTGGCAGATAGTTTCATTGTGTTTTGAAACTCTTATGGCATATAATATCGTTAATATTTTTTAATTCAGCTGACAACTTTTATTGAACACTAGTTTTGTTTACAAAATTGCTTTGAAACCTTTAAAATTTATGTTATACTGTTAAAAATCAGGTGTTTAATTTAAAGGAATACCATAACTTAGTAGCATACATAACCTACAATCATAGAAGTTTTATTTTATTATTTTGTTTTATGTTTAGTTTGTTTTTTTAAAGACAGAGTCACGTTTTTACTCAGTTTGGTCTGGAACTCCTGAGCTTAAGTGATCCTCCCTCATCAGCCTCCCAGAGTTCTAGGATGACAGAAGTGGGCCAGCCACCACACCCTACTAAACTATTAGTTATTCATGTTGGGAGTGTCATTTTTTAAAAAGATATTTTGCTACATCAATTTACTAATACTTTATGTTGAATATAAACATATGTACTTTGTTAATAAAAATCAATTAATAATAATTAAAAACCTACATTTCCTAATGATTTGCCAGCTTTAAAGAAATTGTACTTTTTCCTTATAATAGCAGAGCACTTTGAACAGACCAAGCAAATTAGTAATGAGATAGTGACTATTTAGCTATTAGTAAAGATAATCTTGAGTAAATGAACAGTTAATAATATTTAAGAGAAAGTTATTCTAAGTAACTGTATAGTTTTAAAATCTGTAAGATCTTCTATGGCATGTTTATATTTTGTGAAAGTATGCCTTGATAAAGTTTGGGTTGTAGAAACTGCCAGATAATACTATTAGAAGACAAATTGACAATTTAAGGAATGTATTTTCGGTGTGAGAGATTTGAAAACTCAGAATCCTAACTGTAAAGTAAAATTGGGGGAAACAAAGAGCATTAAAAAAAGAACTAGGTCACTTCAAACTAAAAGTAAATTTAGACCTTCCATGAAGATGCTTATTTAATAAGATTTAAGGATCTCCAATAGTTACTCCTTCATTAAAACAAACGAGCAAATCTTTTCACAATTTGTTCTGCATTGATCCTTTTTTCTTTTCTTTCTTTTTTTTTTTCCATTACTGAATTTCCTAAAAGAGGCCTCACTCCTGGTATTCCTTGTTGAACCACTGAAACATTATTCCTTGGTAATGTTTTACTTGGGTAATTTGTTACCTTTTCTTAGGAAGAATGATTTCATACCTACAGAACAATTAACAAAATTTTTAGGCATTTTGAGAATTATCTAATTTCAATTAATACTATGTTTATTTATGTAAAATGTGTATCTCATACTAAAATAATTTGAGATAGATGCAGACTGAGACCTATTTTCAAATCACACATTTAGGCTGCAAGAAAGCAGTGGAGGCAAAGACTGGGGAAAAATCAGAATGTCCCAGTACATGGCAGTTTATCTGATTAATGATTGGCAGCTGGGCTGGAGTTTTCAAAGATTCCAATTAGCTTTGACCTATAGGATGAGATCCAAAGAAAATGATGTAAAATGGGATTTTAGCACCTTGGAGAAGTGGGCAAGAGGAGATTAAAGACCCAGGATAAAAAGGACATGGAAACATGAAAGATGCTGAAGAACTGATAAAGCAGTGACAAAGAGACAGCAAATCACGTATTATAAATGTTCACGGCCAGTGTGAATGTAGCTTAAATATAATCACCAGGGCACTAATGTGTCCTACAAGAGGGGAAATCTAAATTGTTTAGTATTGAAAAGTGAGGCTAAATTTAGTAAGCTCTTGGTCACAGAATATTCATCTTTAAAGTGTTCATCATCAAACTGATTGTAACTAATCTAAACATCAATCCTAATTACTAGTCCTTTATTTACTGGACTAGTAATACACCAGAATATCACTGATCATTTTGAAGATAGTGGATCCCAGTTCAGCTGATTGCACTACTGGGAAGATGACTTCCTAATACGGGCGAACTCTTCTCAACTCATACGACTTGAAATGACAAATTCTTCATTTTGGGTTTCCTGGATCCATAAGAATACTTCAACCTCTTCGAATGGCTGTTAAAATGGAATAATTGAGGATTCTTGAAAGAACCTGTATAGTAGTAAAATAATCTGTAAAATTGTTAAAGGGTACATCATATTTCTAGGGAGAAATATCTGTGTCCAGCAGGTGTCAACCAGCTGTGAAAAAGGAAATTTTCTTGAAAGTGTAATATAAGGTGTGGTTTTTGTCTTTTGCCAATTAATTGCCTGAAATAAAGGACTCTTACAAATGTAATCATTGGATAATATTGCTTTTTTCCTCACATGAGTAGCAACCTAGAAGAACCAGAATGTTGCTCTCTACCAATTGATTCTAAAATCAGCCATTTATTTCAATCTCAATTAAGTGTTTTTTGCTACTACTGCCTTCAGCCTTTGTTTCTTCATCATTTTTGTTTTTATTGCAAATATAGACATCTTTTAAAAAGTAGAAATAAGAAGTAAAAAAACAGTAAGAGTGACCCATAATCCAGAGGTAGCTATTGCTGACACTCCACAGAGCATTGCTACCGTTTGTAATTGGTTCACACGCTACCTACCTCTCACACGTTCAGGGATATACCAACTTCATTCAGCACTGTCCTCTAACATGATTTCTGTGAAAACGTAGTGTATAAACAAAGATTATAATTTACCTTTCCCTTCTTTTAAAAATTTTCCTTCTTTTTGGTTTTTTTGCTATTTTGAAAATCTTGACTGAGCATTACCATAGATGATAGATAAAACTTTCTTTGTGTCAAAAATTCTTTTGTGAGATAAATTCATAGATACTAATAGAGTTTAATTGCCTATGTATGTAAACACACTGAAAACCTACTTTAGGAGTATAACAAGTGACCAAGTCCCAGCCAGTCACAGGCTGCCTACCAGCAAGTTTTGCCAGAATAAGTTAAACTTTGAGCTGTAACCAGTGAAGCTGTTTCTGTACCTCACTTACATTTTCTGTTTAAAAATACTCAATGCCCACAGCTCCTGGAGCTGTCTGCACCTTCTCTGGTTCTGAGTGCTTCTGCTTCATGAATTGCTCTTTGCTCAATTAAACTCTGCTAAAATTAATTTGTTGAAAGTTTTCTTTTTAACACTATTTTTAATTTTTGAGCAGATAGATTTCTATTAAAGCTTTATATTTAAGTACATTTATTGACAACGCACAATAAATGTTTTTATTTCTCACTCATCCTTTGATACATGGAATGTTTTTAGGAGCCTGCAATAATTTTTTCGAAGTGATGAAGTCTTTCCTCAACTCCAATTCCACATATATATCCACATTCATTTTTCTATTAACATTTTATTGTTCAATTTTTAAAAACTCACTTTTTAAATCTTTCTGGAATTTAATTTCAAGGGTCTCATGGAAAACCACTATATTCTAAAATGTTTCAGCCTCTATAACATTTGAAAATAAAATAACATGGTGACGTTTAGTGCACTGCATGTTCTCTTTTTCCATTTGTTTTATTTTTAATTTTTTTGGTTTGATTTTATTTACTTATTTATTTATTCTCTTTAAAGTAAATTTATTTCAGGTTAATGCGAGAGTACAAGCAACCAGGTCAAAATATTTGATTTTGTTAGGTAGAGTTTGTCTTGTGGTTACGTCCCCCACACAAAAGATGTGCACTCCCTTCCCCTAACCCGTTTAGTGAGAAGCTGCTTTTAGCATGAACTAAATTCTCAGGTGCACATATATTTAATGCTGTGCTGTTTTATGTATGTATTACTAATATTGTTACTGGATTTTTTCTGTCTATGCATCTGCCATCGCTTACCTATTGTTGTCTATGTATTTCTCTGACATCTGAGCTTGAAGCCAGTTGTACTGGTTTGTTATTGTGGCTGTAACAAATTACAGTAAATTTAGTGGTTTTAGACCACACAAGTATATTCCTTTGCAGTCCATTTTTATTGCCCTGTAGGACACTTCCAAGGATCAAATCTAGCCCTTGCATACTTTTGTAAAGAACATTTTTTTGGAACAGAGCTGATGCCTTTTAAAGTCTGTACAGGAGAATTCCCTTTCTTGCTTTTTCCATCTTCTAGAGAATGCCCACGATTCATAGCTTCATCTCTTTCCATGTTCAAAAGCCAGAATCACATCCCTCTTTCCTCTGCTTCTATCATTGTTACATTTCTTTTCTTTCTTTCTTTCTTTCCTTTCTTTTCTTTTCTTTCTTTCTTTCTCTCTCTCTCTCTCTTTTCTTTTCTTTTCTTTTCTTTTCTTTCTTTCTTTCTTTCTTTCTTTCTTGCTTTCTTTCTTGCTTTCTTTCTTGCTTTCTTTCTTTCTTTCTTGTTTGCTTTCTTGCTTTCTTGCTTTTTTTTTGAGACAGAGTCTGGCTCTATTGCCCAGGTTAGATTACCATGGCGTCAGCCTAGATGACAGCAATCTTAAACTGCTGGGATCAAGCCATCTTCCTGGTTCAGCCTCCTGAGTCGATGGGACTGCAGGTGCCCACCACCATACCTAGTTGGTTTTCTAGTTTTAGTAAGGTTGGGTTTTGCTTTTGCTCAGGCTGTTCTTGAACTCTTGAGCTCAAACGATCCTCTTGCCTTGGCCTTGCATAGTGCTAGACTTGCAGGTGTGAGCCACCATGCCTGGCCTACATCTCCTTTTCTGCTTCTGACTCTCCTGCTTTGCACAGTCACTTACAAGGATCCTTACAATTACACTTGGCCCACTCAATAATCCAGAATTATTTCAAGCCAGATGATCAACTACTTTAATTGAAACTTCAACCTCAATTCCCCCTTATTATGTGTCATAACATATTCATAAATTCTAACGATTCTGATGTGATAAGGGACGGGGGGCATTTTCTGCCTATTACAACATTTTAGGTAATTTTCTTTCTTTTTTGAGACAGAGTCTCATTTTGTCACCCTTGGTAGAGTGCTGTGGTGTCATAGTTCACCCTCGGTAGAGTGCTGTGGCGTCATAGCTCACAACTCTTGGACTCAAGTGATTTTCTTGCCTCAGCCTCCCGAGTAGCTGGGACTATAGGCATCTGCCACAAAGTCTGGCTATTTTTAAAGCCAGGGTCCTGCTCTGGCTCAGGCTGGTCTTGAACCTGTGAGCTCAGGCAATCCACCCCCTCAGCCTCCCAGAGGGCTAGGATTATAGGTGTGAGCCACCACACCCAGCCCCAATATTGTTAATTTTTAAAGTTTTTCATGATTATTCATCTCTTTAAATCCTTCTATTTTTCATTTCAATTGAAATAATTTATATTTTTCCATTTTCTTTGAAAAGTTCTAGATTATTAGGATAGACTTATAGCTAAAATATTCTTGTATAATTATAAATCCACTTTTAATGTGTGGTGATTTTTCCTGTCAGCTTTCTGTTTAGATTGTTTTCCTTTATTCATTCTTAATTTGATTTCCTTCTGAAAAAGATAATTTGCATTGGCTTCTATTCTTTTTCTTTATCTAAATATCAAAGGTTTGGCAATCAAATGTGTTGTTTTGTTTACCGAATTTTGTTCTTTCTAAAGAAGTTCTCTGTTATTTTCTTAGTAGCTCCTACCCTTCTCTTCATTTTTAGTATATAATCATGGTTTTATTTATTTTCGCTTACATAATTATTCAAAAACGTTATAAATTTTACCATATGTCAGGCTTCCTGAACACTTCTAATGTGTATTACACAGGGAGAAGTGTTTCAGTGACTTAACTCCAGAATGAAGAATTAATTTTATAGTGAGCAATAAATTGTTGATGTCTTTTAAAGTTTTATTCCATTATTAAAACTGAACACATTATTTGTCTAAGTTTTTCTTTGGGAAAATTACTAAGATTTCTGTTTTGTTGTTGTTTGTTTTTAACATCTAAGTAAATGCCCATTTTTGTTTTGCACAAGTACTCATTGTGGAATAGTTTTTATAAATTGTTTCATCATTTTGTCATTTTTTAAAACTTTAGTCTCAAACTATTTCTGTATTCATCTATCAGTGTACCAAAAAAATGGAAAAACTATTAATCTTGCTCATCTTTGTAGAGGTCCTTGTTATTGTTTCCTTATAGCCTTAAAATTTTTATTTAACTAATTGATAAGTTTATAAGCAATCTATATTATGCTTTTTTCTCTATTTCATTTACAGCTATTCTATAAACAGCATATAATTGCATAATACTACTAATTAAATCTGAATGATATATTCCTAAACCCATTTTCATTTATTATTGCAATTGATTAATCTGGATTTCTCTTATTCTTTTCTATACTTTTATTATTTTGTATAGTAGAAATAATAAAAATATATACTGCTAAGAAATATTAGGATATAGTTAAATTATAATTAAATTATAAGCATTAGAGAGTAAGCAGTAGATTAGAATTCTAATCTTTTTAGATTTAGAACTATTTTTTACCTTCTTCAAATTTTATTAGTCATTATTTTTATTTTTTATCCATTCTTGTAATTGTATTTCTCAAACATTTAAACTTATGAAGTAAGATTCAATTCATGTAGTAAAATAAACACATTTTTCTGTTGGTTTCCAGAGTAAAGCTCAACTATAAGCCAAATACAATATTCAAGATGGATAAAATTAAAGGAATTAGCAAAGATATACCAAAAATAAAAACAAATACAAAACAGGAAAGAATGGATTATAATTGATATTTTCCAAGACAGAACTTAGACAATAATATAAAACTCTTGACTATGGTAGTGAAAGATACAGAATTCTAAATGTTATAATATAAAATGAAGATAAAACAATTACACATATCAATGAACAAATGTGGTGGCAATCTTCATGAAGTGAGAATTTCAGAAGATACAAAAGAAATAGAATAAACATAGTAAAATTATGACTGTGTCACAATTTTTATGACAAAGTAAAGTGACCAAAATGTCAGTAAGGAAAATTTAGAAAATAGTCTAGGAAAATGGAAAAGTCTAGGAAATATGATGAATAAGAAAGATTTAAAAAATACATATTGGGGGTAGGAGGCAAGATGGCAATATGTAGCCAGCTTCCCGCAGAAGTTCCCATCCAGAAGGAAAGTTAAAGGACAGAAACTCAGTAAGAGGCTGACGGTTTGGATCTGAGTCAAAAGAAAAGGTCAAAGAACACACATCAACCCTGCTAGGGTGATCTGAGACCCTGAGGACACAAATAAAAAGGTGCAGAGCACATCACCAAGCAGATGGGAGTCCCCTCCCCCATGAGAGCGACTGGCAGTATACTCCATATCTCCATGCAAAGAAGCGAGCAGAGTTCAGATGTCCTCCCACTCCACCCCACTGGAGAGACCCTCTAAAAACCAGACCTCCTTCCCCTACTAGGGTGCCACAGCACTCTCTGGCCAGGCATAAAACTGTATATACTCTCTACCTGCAAGTTAGAGTTCCTGGTATTTCCCTCAACTCTCACCCAGAGGTCTGGAGGCCTGTCCCCCACAAAGTCCAGATTCTTGGAGATTTTCCTGAGGGGTGTGGACGGGGCATGGACAGTTGCTGATCTGTGCCTATTTTCTGGCTCGGGAGTGGTGAGAGGAAAGTGAGCAGAGAGGAGGCCCAGTTGGAAAGAAGGTACCCTGAGGCACAAAACAGCAACAGCAGCTGCAGGAACAATAGCAGGAGAGCTTGCACCCCTGGAGATGTTTTGAGGAGACACTCCCAGTCTTCAGGGTGGCCAGGGGAAGCAGGTGGCTTCTCCGGTGGTAGCCACTGGCAGAGTGGACCAGCAACCAAGGCACATGAAGGATATGCCTGAGGCGGTACTGGCCAGGGCAGAGTGGACGGATTAGAATACTCACAGAGTAGCTGATAACCAGGGCAAGGCTGCCTTGATTACCTTCAGACTAACCTGACCCTCAAGGGATGAAAGCTGAGACAAAGGGCTGGAACTCACAGACTGAGTCAGACCTATTTGCAGCCCCAGTCTAATCAGGGAAAATAGCCTTTATAGAAATAAATTCTGTGAACATGTTCTGTTGCAGCAGTAATATGAATCAGGGACAGGGCTGGAACTGACTGAATCGCCCCAGCCCCTGTCAAATACCCAGGTTGCCAGTACCTCACCTCCCCCTGCCAAACAGTGACAGGAAGTAGCGGACTGGTTGAGGAGCCATAGACCTCACTGTGACCCAGGCAGGCGCAAACCTCTGGAGCATCTGCTCATTGTAGGAAACTGGATCACAACTGTTATCAACGACTGGTTGTGACAGAGGGGCAAGGTGAGGAAGGAGGCATCAACCTTCCCAGACTAATCTACTTGCTGTGGGGGACACCCTCCTGAGCCCACAGAGCACCAGAGCGAGTTAAACTAGAGTTTCCAGCAGATCCCTGCTATCTAGTTGCCAGAGAATTTTTAACTCTTCCATTTGAGATTGATGCTGGCTAGGACAATTGATTGGGACCTCTTCAACTGGGCCAATCACCCAAGGACTTTCCAAAGTGGTACCCTGGGTGTGTGGTAGTGGGAAGATTTGATTTTGCTTTTCCAATTGTTGCCTGTGGGGGGTGCAGTGACTTAACTGCTGGTATTTCTTAACAGCTCAGATTTCAATCCAGAGTAACAGATTCTCTAGGGTAAGACAAAGACCAGTTGAAAATAAGACAGAGCCACTTAATCCCACCACACCAAAAAGGTCCCCAGTTTCACAAGCAGTAGCACTGTACGAGTCCTTTGCAAAACTCTAGGGGAAAAGGTACAGATGCCAGTCCAAGCTTTCAAGCAAATGACTGGTCAATCAATACTCCTAGAACTCCCAGCCCAAATTGTCCTTATCTTCTCATCCAGCCAAATGGTGTAAAATTAATCATGGGGCGGAATCACGAAAAAGCTCTGGAAACATGAACAACTAGACTAGGCCAACCCCCCAAAGGAACAATTTGGCAGACACAAGCGAGGATCCTATGTATAAACAGATGGCTGAGATGTCAGAAATCGAATTTAGAATTTGGATTGCAAACAAGATAAATAAAATAGAGGAAATGTTAGATTTAGAAATTCAGGGTGCATTTCAAAAATTGTCTCAAGAAGTCAAGGAATTCAAAGACCAAATGACCAAAGATTTGGACACATTGAGACAAGAAGTTACAGCCCTCAAAGATCTGAGAAACGAAGTAGAATACCTCAGCAACAGAATGGAGCAAGCAGAAGAAAGAGTTTCTGACATGGAAGACAAAGCTATCGAAAGCTCCAAAACTGACAAAGAGGTAGAGAAATGGAAGACAAAAACAAATCATTCTCTCAGACAGCTCTGGGATAACTCGAAGAAAACCAACATTTGCCTTATAGGGATACCTGAAAACGATGAAGTTGTGTCACAAGGCACAGAGTCTCTTCCCTATGAGATTATGAAAAAGAATTTTCCAGACATGCCAAGAGATTCTGAAATTCAGATAGCAGACAGTTTCAGAACCCCAGCACGACTCAACCTGAATAAAACATCCCCCAGGCACATCATAATTAAGTTGACTAAAGTTAATATGAAGGAGAAAACTTTGAAAGCAACCAGACACAAGAAGTCTATAACCTACAAGGGAAAGAATATTAGAATAAATGCAGATCTCTCTGATCAAACTTTTCAAG
>CAUYON010136324.1:0-19106 GCA_963573935.1 Arctocebus calabarensis
GGTGCTTCTTAGAAGGGTACAAGTGAAAATTACTAAATGCAGAATATAAATGTCTTCATATAGTGATTAGAAGGCCATGAAGGCTATGTTAAATAGTTTAATGAAAATATTTCAGATTGTATATGAAGTCAGCACATTGTGCCCCATGATTGTACCAATGTACAAAATTATGATTTAATAAAAATTAAAAAAGATTTTGCTTGGCACCTGTGGCTCAACGGGCTAAGGCGCCAGCCACGTACACCTGAGCTGGTGGGTTCGAATCCAGCCCGGGCCCGCCAAACAACAATGACGGCTACAACCAAAAAATGGCCGGGCGTTGTAGCAGGCGCCTGTAGTCCCAGCTACTTGGGAGGCGGAGGCAGGAGACTCGCTTGAGCCCAGGAATTGGAGGTTGCTGTCAGCTGTGATGCAACAGCACTCTATCCAGGGTGACAGCTTGTGGCTCTTTCTAAAAAAAAAAAAAAAAAAAAAAAAAACGGCTCAGTGCCTGTGGCTCAACAGGCTAAGGCACCAGCCACGTACACCTGAGCTGGCGGGTTTGAATCCAGCCTGGGCCCACCAAACAACAATGACGGCTGCAACCAAAAAATGGCCGGGCGTTGAGGCGGGTGCCTGTAGTGCCAGCTACTTGGGAGGCGGAGGCAAGAGACTGGCTTGAGCCCAGGAATTGGAGGTTGCTGTGAGCTGTGATGCCATGGCACACTATCCAGGGTGACAGCTTGAGGCTCTGTCTCAAAAAAAAAAAAAAAAAAAAAAATTAAAAAAAATTTTTAAAAAGATAGGCAGAAGATTTAAAGGGATGCTTCTTCCAAGAAGACAAACAAATAGCCAATAAGCACATGAAAAGGTGCTCAACAACACTAGTAAGTAGGAAAATGCAAATTAGCCCAATAATGAGATACTAGTACACAGTCACTGGAACAAGGAGGAGGAAGCTGCAGCTTAAGGCCACATCTGGCTTTCTAGGTCCTCAAGTACAGCCTTTTAACTGAATCCAAATTTTGCCACACAAAATTGGCTCAGTGCCTGTGGCTCAGCGGGCTAAGGTGCCAGTCACGTACACCTGAGCTGGTGGGTTCGAATCCATCCCGGGCCCGCCAAACAACAATGATGGCTGCAACCAAAAAATGGCCGGGCATTGTGGCTGGTGCCTGTAGTCCCAGCTACTTGGGAGGCAGAGGCAGGAGACTCGCTTGAGCCCAGAAGTTGGAAGTTGCTGTGAGCTGTGATGCCACAGCACTCTATCCAGGGTGACAGCTTGAGGCTCTGTCTCAAAAAAAATAAAATAAAATAAAATAAAATACCAAAATTAATTAAGTTTCAACAAAGTAATCCTCTCAGATTGACCAGCATAATTAAAACAGTAGTAAGCCATACAGGCTAAATTAACTGCTCAGGAGTTAGTTCTAACTTCCTCCATCTGACTGGCACCACTACAGCAAGAGGCTGGTTAGCCAGACTTTATGGGGGTTGAGTACGCCAGTCTGTTATCAGCTTTTGACAACGGTGCACTGTCTTTCTGTTTGAAGTTGAATTTGTAAATAGTTGCATGGCTCAACAGTATTTTTTAATTCTGTCTGCCTAACAGTCCATCATGTCAAAAACCAAGAGAACATAGAAGGAAAACAATAGATTTTCTAATGAGGATTGAAAATTGTGATATTGTCTTGTTTCTGCTAAAGATAAGACCAATTTGCTTGCTTTGTGATACTTCAGTATCAACATTAAAGAACTTCAAAGCTCATCAGCACTCTCACGCTCCTAAGGACCACACGTAATTTAAACCAGAGGGAACCGCATGGAAAGTTGTATTTCAGAAATTAAAAGATGAAAAGCGAAGACAAACAGCAATAAGACCTGGCAATAATGACACTGAAGCAACTTATAAGTAGCTAATATACTCGGGAAGCCAGTAAGTGATGCAGTAATGTGAAAGAATGCATTGTTGAAGTTGTAGGATGCTTATACCTTGAGAACATTTCAAAGTCCGAACAACTGCCTCTTTCTTTTTTTTTGAGACAGAGCCTCAAGCTGTCACCCTGGATAGAGTGCTGTGGCGTCACAGCTCACAGCAACCTCCAGTTCCTGGGATCAAGCGAGTCTTCTGCCTCCTCCTCCCAAGTAGCTGGGATTACAGGCACCCGCCATGCCTGGCCATTTTTTGGTTGCAGCCGTCATCATTGTTATTTGGCGGGTCCAGGCTGGATTTGAACCTGCCAGCTCAGGTGTACGTGGCTGGCGCCTTAGCCCGTTGAGCCATAGGCGCCGAGCCAACTGCCTCTTTCAAAGGAGAACCATACTGATTGGCAGCACGAATCAGGCTCCAACTTAGCAGAACAACTCGTGCAATATTCCAAAAGGAAAACATATATTATCCAATTACACTGGATGAATCAACTGATAGACAGTACTGACTCGGCACAGGCTTTAGACTTCATTCAGGTCATAACAGAAGATTTTCTTTGCTATGAAGAGTTACTTGCTTTAGGCCCTCCTGCAAACAGGACACAGAGAATAGCTATCTTCAACAACTTTCAAGATAAATATCATGAAGTTGAACTAAATTTGTTAAATTTAGAGAGTATATGTACAGACGGTGCACCTTCCATGACAGGAAAACATGAAGGTTTTATTGCACAGATAAAAAATGTATCAACAGATCCAGATGCTTTCACTTCTTTTCATTGTATCTTACATCAGCAAAATCTCTGTGCTAAAGCTACTATTTTAAGTGATACTTTGCAACAAGTTAAAAGCACTGTTATCCATGCAAATGCAAACCTGAGATATACAGTGTGGACTTGCCGTACCATTCTACGGGGCGTTGGCTATCACAGGGACAGGTGTTAGCCAAATTTTAATTTCTGCAAGAACAGATAGTTAAATTTTATGAAAAACAGAATCAGCAGTGTGAATTATTGAAATAAGATTTCTGCAGGAATGCAGCATTTCTGTAAGATATGTCAAATCAAAATGAATATTTCTTTCACGGTAAAACTAAGTCTATATGATATGTGGCAAAAAATTCAAACATTTTGAAAAAAGCTAGCTTTTTATCAAAACACTTCTTCAAAAGGAAAATTCAGATAAACATTTTGCCCACTTAACAAACATCACTGACGAGCAGGATGATGTGATTCTTTAAATGGTCATAATCATTTAAAGAATGCCCAACTGTTATAGACCTACTAATCGGAGAATACAAAGAAAGGTTTGCTGACTTTGAGAATTAGGACATCGCACTCAGGTTAGCATTTCAGCCTCGTCTAGTTGATATCACCAAGGCACCTAAAGAACTACAGATGGAACTGATTGAACTCTCAGTAGAAGACATTTCCAAGTCATTTTATACGCTAAGAAAGATCGAAATATGGAAAAATACAGTATGATAGCCATGCCTGAAAAATGTTTTCTTGCTTTATAGCCACTTATAGCTACACATTTCCATTCTCCTCCCTAATCCAAATCAAGACTCCCTTAAGGTCACAAATGACTAATAGCTCTCTAGAGGATCAACTAGAACTGCCCACAACCCCTATATTGAAACCAAATCTTCAAATTGTTTCCAACAAAAAGCAGACATAACAAAGTCTTTAAAAGGTTAGTTAACTTTAGAATTAACAAATAGTTTTCATTTTTGGAAATTATTAAGTATACATCAATGCAGCTTTATTTGATAACATCTAAATGAATGTGGCCTTCCAACATGAAAATGTTCCCCCTCCCTGCCCTAGAGTGGCTATAATGGAAAAGACAGACAATACCCAGTGTTGGTGAGGCTATGGCAAAACCGGAGCTTTCATATATTGCTAGTGGAATTTTGCTACTTGGGAAAATCGTTTAGCTATGTTTGTTATTATTGTTGTTTTAGTTCCTGAGGCTCAAATGGCTATGTTTTAAAAGTTAAACATAAGCTCACTATAAGACCCAGCAATTCCACTTCTAATAATTTACCCAACAGAAACAAAAACATATTTCCACATCAAAGACTTGTTGTAAGTGTTCATAACAGCATTACTGCTAATAGCTAAGAATAGAAAATAATCCAACTGTTTATCAATTAACGAATGGATAAGCAGAATGTGGCATAATCATACAATAGAATACTACTCAGACATAAAAAGGAATGTGCTATGTTCTAGAACATGACTTGAACCTCAGAAAGATTATGCTAAGTGAAAGAAGCCAGGTGCAAAAGACTTAATATTGAAGGATCCATATATATGAAATTTGCAGCAAAGACCAATTCATAAAGATGCAAAGTAAATGAGTGTTTGCCTGGGGCTGGGTGGAAGTAGGAATTAACTGTAAACAGGTTTGTGTGATTTGGGGGGATGTCACAATTCCCTAAAACTGAATAGTGTTGATGGTTGTCTGATTGCATGAATTTACTAAAAATCATTTATCGTACACTCACAATGGGTGAATTTTTATGGCATTTAAATTATACATCAATGAAGCTGTTCAAAAAATAAATAAATAAGGCCTGGCATAGTGGCTCACACCTGTAATCCTAACACTCTGGGAGGCTGAAGGGGGGAGGATCCCACAAGCTCAGGAGTTCGAAATAGCTTGAGAAAGATGGAGACCCCCATCTCTACTAAAAATAGAAAAAAAAAATTAGCTGAGTGTGGTGGCAGGTGCCTGTAGTTCCAGCTACTTGGGAGGCTGAGGCAGGAGGATTGTGAACCCAGGAGTCTGGGGTTGCTGTGAGTGAGGCTGACACAATGGCAATCTAGCCTGGGCAACAGACACAATGTCTCAAAAAAAATTAATTTTAAAAATCTGACAACAGAAAAAGAAAGGAGTTAATTTAAGAAGTATAATTAAGGTTTACAATCCCTATGCCAGGAAACAAAGATTTTTCTTTAATTCAGCCACATATCTTTAATTCATATATATAGTAATTACACGTGAAAGGTATGACTACTGTGCAGTGATGGAAGCCCAGGCCCTAAATGACCTTAAGCTTTCTGAACTAAACTGGGTGGTCCCTACAACTGCTCAAAAAACAGCAATAAATTTGCAAATTCTAAAAATAGACAATGTTGGCCTTTTATTGGACCCTTTCAGAGAAAAATCGAGCAACAAAAGGGGTATCTGAGAAGCAATTCAAATACCAAAATTGTTTGAGTAGTAAACTGTATTACACATAATCACTATGACCTAGAAACATTTAATCTGAAACAGCAAAGGCTGACCTAGTAACTGATTTAATAGCTGTCTTCAAAGACATGAAGTTTCTTGCAGTGAAACTATCTGACTAGTTCTTTTCTCTCTGCATTGAGAGCCAAACAAAACAAAATGATTTAATAATCAGCAAGGTAAATTTAGATTAAACATAAATAACACTGACAGTAACTGCTATCAAATACTGGAATGAATTTAATTAAGATATTTGTGCAAGCTGTTTCCTTGGCATCATTAAGAATAGCAAGACAGGCAGCTTTGGTCTAAGCGCATTATTGCTTGGGAGGAGGGCACATCTTACCTCGATGTCCCGATTTAGTTGCTTCACTATGGCAGTTATGTTCCTGATGTGCTCCTCCAAGAAAAGCCTGGCCAAGCGGTCACCTCCCCCTTTGTTTTGCATCTTCTGCAGACTGTTGACAATGTCGTCTTTGATCCGGAAGGCATGCTCCACGAGGGCAGCGGTGGTTTTCTCATGGCAGAGGATCCTGTCTTCCAGCTGTTCCACTAGGCTCACAGATGAGTAAGGTGCCATGGTCAGAGACTGGCTGTGTCGGGGCATGGTTCTAACTCGCCTAGGGAAGGGAACCACATCATAGAGTTGTTGGTTGGGGAAAAAATAATTTTTTAAGCCAGATTCAAATCTTCCCAGAGAAAGAAATATAAATCATCTATTTCTACAAGCTAAATGGGGTTTGAGGCACAGTTTCTGTCCAAAAGAGTTTTTTCCCCATGAGTCAGGCAAGATCTTTAAATAATTATGCCCTTGGACTTGAGTGTGCCAATAGCAGACTCTATGACCTTCAAGAGCAAGAGGCTGGAAGAACTGGGTCCACCAAAATGTCTCCCCATTATAAGCCATGTTATCAAGATCAAGCTTACCAAATCTCCTGACATGCTCCTCTCCTCCTCCCTCCCCATAAAGCAGTGGTTACATATCCAAATGCGTGCAGAGTCGGGTAGGTGACATAATTAAGTGATGCATAACACATATGATGCAATAGAGAGCAGTGGGGTCTGTAGAGAACTGGCAAGGGCATTACCTAACCAAAGGGAGCCATGATTCTGCTCCACCACAAGGGACAATCTGGGAATGTAGCTTCATTTTTCCAGATCTGACCTTTCAAAAAGAGCCAGAAAATTCACAGGAAGTTGAACCCTCCTGCAAACTGTGAAATCTCCATCTCTTGGGGTCACTGAGTGGTCCACAGTATCCTACAAATTGGAAGCTAGGGGGCGGCACCTATGGCTCAAAGGAGTAGGGTGCCAGCCCCATATGCTGAAAGTGGCGGGATCAAATCCAGTCCTAGTCAAAAACTGAAAAAAAAAAAAAATTGGAAGGTAGGAAAGGGGGCATGAGTCCCTGAACAAAACCATGAGTCCCTGAACAAAATCATGCTCAGATAATGTAACAGCCCAAGCCTTCATTTTTAATGACTATCACACCCACTAGCAGCCCTCGTGGGATTGGTGAAAAGGAAAAGTATACCTTAGATGCATATTTTCCATATATTATACCTTTCCTCAGTGACAAGAGAAGGAAATACAGTGCTCCGCTGGGCCATTTTCTTTTTAATAATTCACATCTGTTTAAAAAAAAGCACTAAATTATTTAACAGTTTATATCCTGAACCGTAAGTAACCTCAAAGACTTATTAGTAAGTTGCTAAGTGGATCATAAATTAGGTTGACATTAATCAGTTATATTATTAAACACATTGTATCTTATATATAAAATAAGCAACAAATGTTTCCAAATAAGAAGAAAAAAAACAAACAAAACCAAACACTTCTGAAATTAATACTGCTAAGCCTCACTAGACAGATTAATAAAGACTGTTAAGTGGAGTTTCTTGAACCATCTTCTCTCCAAATCTGCATCTCAAGCTTGAGAAACCACTTTTATAGAAACAAGAGTTACTTAAACAGGCTCATTCAATCTTATAATTCTCTGCAGATATTTGTAGACAACGACCTTAGTAAACTTGATTGTAACAAATGTGGTAAGTTCCATAGCAAATTAAGAGGACTTGTTTCTAAATTAACCTTAAATAAAACAATGCACGATCAATGTGATCTGATCTGGAGGGAATCTACGTCTCCACTAAGAGAATGAGAATGATATTCTTTATTAGAATTTTAAAACTTTATTATAAGATACCATCGTCCATATTATATCTCACACATAAGGAATATTTGATCATCACAATTCATTACAAATCTGAACCAAACTAGTTTCTCCATACTTCTGTTAATTGCCTTAAAACAATGAATGCCTAGTAACTGAGATCTGACTCTGTCATTACTTCCCATTTAGATGCTAGATTCAGAAAGCATTTCTGATTGAAGCCACTGTTTTGGCATCATCTCGCCAGTGTTTTATTTTAGAAATGTGAACATTGCACTTCTCTCGACAAAGAACTTTAAATATAAACAAATTGCATTTAAGGAAAAAAAAAAAAAAGCAATGCCAAACAAGCTGTAACACTCAAGGAGTTTGTAAGTGTCAAAGATAAAAATTTCTGCCATGTAGACTACAGGGGTGCCGCCTTATCCATGGAGGATATATTCCAAGTACCCTAGTGTATGCCTGAAACCGTAGATAGTCTATGCTACTTCCCGTACATAGAATGGATCATAGGTATGTATTTCATATACAGATCTATAATAAAGTTTCATTTATACATTAGGCACAGTACTCTCGTACTTTGGGACTATTACTAAGTAAAATAAGGATCATTTGAGCACAGCACTGTGATACCTCCACGGTCAATCTGATCACGGAGACAGATACGAAGTGATTAACTAGGCAGGTAACAACACGGATACATGCTGGACATCCCGGCCAGGACAGAGCAGGGCCACACGGATGTCATCGCCACACTATTAGAACAATGTGCAACTTATTTTTCATTATTTTATTATTATTTATTTATTTGAGAAAGTCTCACTCTGTCACCCAAGCCTAGAGCACCATGGCATCGGCCTAGCTCACAGCAACCTCAAACTCCAGAGCTGAAGCAGTCTTCCTACCTCAGCCTCCCAAGTAGCTGGGACTACAGGTTCCGGCCACAATACCCAGCTAACTTTTTTCTAATTTTAGAGACAGAATCTTGCTCTTGCTCAAGCTGGTCTTAAATTCCTAAGCTTAAGGGATCTGCCCGCCTTGGCCTCCCAGGGTGCTAGGATTACAGGTGTGAGCCACCAAACCCAGCCCTAATAAAGTGCAATTTAAATGAATTTTTTTAATTTCTAGAATTTTCCATCTAATATCTTTGGACTGAGGCGAACAGTGGGTCACTGAAACTGCAGAAACCAAAGCTGTGGATAGATAAGAGAGGACTAGTGAAAATAAAATTAGGCCAGTGGGGAAAAGGCTACTTAGAATCTTTACAGTTTCAGATGAGATGTTAATCTAGAGAACGTTTAAGAAACATTCACTTGGCATCTATTAGGCAGCCGAGCAATCTAAATAGGTGAGACCAACTCCCTTTCTTCTAGGGAAACCATCTAAATCGGTCACAAAACAATGGGGTAAGTGGCTAACTGCAGGAACAAAAACAGACAGGAAGGAAGAAAAGGAGGAGGGTGAATTTTCCCCAGGTAGCAGCTAGAGCAGGGAGAACTGATGAAAGTGAACGGCTTTCCCAAGGTGGGGCATGAAGAGACCGTTCCAGAACTCCTCTCAACACTCCAACCTCTACTTCCTTTCTCCTCAATGCACTATGACCTAACCCGGTCTTCCAGCCTCATATTTAGCCCCTTCCCTGGCTCCCGTCAACTCTCACACTCTCACTGCCACCCCTCCAGCGCTCTCCTTAGATACATCACGGACTCTCCTGCCATCTTACCTTTGCTCATGTTCCCCATCAGAAATGCCCTTCCCACCCCTGCCAGTCTAGAAAACTCATATTCATCCTTTAAGGCCCCACCAGCCCCTTGATTCTATAAAATGGCTCCCTCTCTTACATTTCTTCAGCACTTTAATGGTGTTTTCAATGCCACTTATTATGCCCTATTATTTTTAGCTGCTTAAGGGTCTGTGTCTGTTACTAAATTATATGCTTCTTTTTTTTTGTAGAGACAGAATCTCACTTTATCGCCCTCAGTAGAGTGCTGTTGCATCACACAGCTCACAGCAACCTCCAACTCCTGGGCTTAGGCTATTCTCTTGCCTCAGCCTCCCTCGTAGCTGGGACTACAGGTGCCCACCACAACACCCGGCTATTTCTCTGGGGGGGGAGGGTTGCAGTTCTGCCAAGACCAGGTTTGAACCCACTACCTTGGGTATACGGGGCCGGCGCCATACTCAATGAGCCACAGGCGCTGCCCTAAATTATATGCTTCTTAAGAGCACATTTCAAATCTTAATAGATATAGAGGTGACCTAGAAGACTCCAGGAATGCTTGTTGAGTGAATAAATGACCAGTGCGTCAGTATCAGAGATAGCAGTCATAACGGCAGTAGAGAACATGGCTCAGTTAAAAAGTATGCTTCTCTTTTACAGAATACACTCTTGAGTAAAACAGAAAAATAAAGAAAATACAAAAGAAGTGGGGAAAAAATTAAGGGAAAAACTAAACCAAAAAAAGTATAGTTCTTTTTTTTTTTCTTTGAGAGAGTCTCTGTCGCCCAAGGCATCATAGCTCACAGCAACCTCAAATTTCTGGGCTCAAGCAAACCTTTTCCCCCAGCCTCCTGAACAGCTGGGACTACAGGCACAGGCAACAAAACCTACCTACTTTTTATATTTTTAATAGAGATGGGGTCTCGCTCTTGCTCAGGCTGGTCTTGAACTCCTGAGCTCAAGTAGTCTACCTGCCTTGGCCTCCCAGAGTGCTAGGATTATATATGTGAGTCACCATGCCCAGCCAAAAGTATAATTCTTTACCAAGCCTGATTCCAATATTATACACTCAGTAAGTGTCCGAATGAATGGAAATTGTGGCATCCCCTCCTCTGAAGCCATTTCATCCATCTGGTTGAAGCTACAAAAGCCCAACCACTTCAACTTTCTAAAAAAGGAGTCTATGCACCACTGATTAATGGGAATGGCTTTTCAGTAGCCAGCCCTTCTGACTGCTCCAGGCTATGAAAGAAAATTGTGTATGGCATGGGGTCAGCCCACAGCATTCAGAACTGATGCCCTCTGGCACACATGGGGAGGACCTATAGGTCGCAACCCCTTTGTAATAATGAAAATACACGGCGGCATTAGGAAGGTTGAGAACCACCAGTCTATCTATCTGTTAGGTCGCTTGCTTTGTTAGTATCATGATCCTTTGCCAGAACATGGGATTTACACTGCAGATGAATAAAGATTAAAAATAAATAAGCCACTAGATTAATAACTTCTCAAGCACTATTTCCAGATCTTCCCATTCTGGCTTTCTTGCCTGAGGCAAGATTGGCAATCCACCCAAGATTGTCATCTCCTGGACATTTATAAATCTGATCTCTGATGCCACAAGTGGGTCTACAACCTTATTACGTAGGTCTGGGTTTCGTGCTGTTTTGATTATGCTGTGATTCAATGTTATACTAAACAATCGTCACTTTATAAGCTCTTAAAAATTGGGGAAATTAGGGGAAGGAACAGGTAGATAAAGCAAGGAGAAAAGAAGTGAAGGATATAAGAAAAATTAAAAGCACAAAGCCCCAAATATGCAAAATAGCAACAGAATTTGGAGGTTCATGCAAGAGTAAAGGGAAATGCTATTATCCAAATCAAAATAATCACTTGTGTTTATGATGATTCTGTGAATGAAGTAAGAAGCAAAAAAGAAGCAGATATATATGCATATTTTAATATTTTAATGATAAAAGGAGATATTAATTTCAATCAATTTTTTATGTATTTTTTTAAGAAAGACAGGAGTCTTGCTATGTTGCCCAGGCTGGCCTCAAGCAATTATCCTGTGTCAGCCTTCCAAGTAACTGGTATTACAGGCACAAGCCACTGTCCCCAGAGAATTATTATATTTTTATAAGTCATATGACAATGAGTAGAAATATCACAGTATCATTTTAACGTAACATGATAAATGAATTTAATAAATCAAAATGACAATTGTTACTAAAAAGGAATATCAATCATGTAAAAACTAGCATTTTTCATTTCACCATTAAAATATAGCACTGATATGTTAGGCTGTCAGAATAAAAAACATAGGCAAAGCATTTATGAATAAAGTGGTTGTAATTTTGTGGTGAAAAAAACCTATTTCCTTATAGTTAAAAATAGAGTGAAAGGATAGGCAGGCAGAGAACAGTTGAAAGTGTGTCTGGAAAGACAGGTGGGAGTTGTTCTCTAACTCATTTCCAACAGCGCTGAGATACGGACTCTATCCTGGGGCAGTGAGGCTGGGGGGGTGGAGCCTCCGGGGCAGGCGCAGTCTGAGGGGGAGGAGCCACAGTGGTTGATTCAGACCCAGGCCCTGGGGACGAAGGCAGCGTTTTTTACTTCACAGCACACTTGAACCTTCTGTGGCACTCTTAAATTACGTTGATCAAAAAAAAAAAGAAAGAAAGAAAGAAAGAAAAAGGGTAAACTTTTACTTACCTGAAAATAATTTAACGATCTTTAAAAAGGTTGGCAGCACAGCTAAGATCCGCTCGCGACACACCACTGTGCCGGACGCACGGACTGAAAGTCCCGGGAGCGGGACTTGAGCCCAGGGACGGGCTCTGCCTGAGCCGCCTCAGTCCTCCTCCTCCGGCCTCTCTCCTCACCCTCTTCCAGCTCATCGCCTGCCTCTCTCTTCCAGTTTTTTTTTCTTTCCCTTCTCTCTTT
Organism: Arctocebus calabarensis; assembly: GCA_963573935.1. Lineage (NCBI taxonomy): Eukaryota > Metazoa > Chordata > Mammalia > Primates > Lorisidae > Arctocebus > Arctocebus calabarensis. The sequence continues at coordinate 11,988 of CAUYON010136324.1, forward strand.
TTTTTTTTTTTGATCACTCTCCATTCATTTTCCTTTGTCCTTTTCCTGCTCACAGCGTCCCATTATCCCATCCACTTTCCTTCTAGGGTCTCTCATTCTCCCTTTTTAGAACCACCGTCCAATAGACAAGATCTAACATACTTTTCTACCATGGAAATATGAACTGTGTCGTGGGAACCAGACTTGGTAAGTCAGCCTCTCAGGCCTGATCGCCTCTGTCTGCCCTGACAACGCTAATTTAAACCCATGACTCTGGGACTCGAGATGCTGAAACATGACAACCAAAGCATGGTACCTGCTGTGGTGGGCAGAATAATAAGGAACCCCCCCAGCCCATCCCTTGGTGTGCACACCTCAACTGATCCCTAATGTAGGTGGGACCTGTGACTTGCTTCTAACCAAATGAATACAGCACCCAAAGACCAGCCAACCGACAGTCACCCATCAGTAGGCAATTGTAGTCAGCTTGAGTTCCAACGACAGGTCACATAAGGTGTAATTCTGCTCCCTGGGTGTGGGATATCTATTTTACAATCTAAGTGTTCAGGTTTCATTTAATTCCAAAAGGTTGTCTTGCTTAGAAAATCTCAAAAGAGTACTGAAGAAAGAATAAGAATTTTGACAAGTTTCTTCAAAACTGTTCTGCCAGTGGAAGCAAATTATAAATCTAATTTGCCACAACAGATAAAATCACAAGAGTCACCGTTTCATCCCATCAGATTGGCAAAAATCAAGTGTGATGAGATCAAGCATTGACAAGAATATATATGGAGCAAAACCAGATGGGAAACACGGGATGGGAATGTGTATCAGTCTCACCTCTTTGGACAGCAATACTCAGTATCTAGTAATGCCAAAGACGTACACCTTTACCCCATTGCCCAATAATTCTTCTATTAAGAAACGCTCAAGAAACTTCCCAAATGTGTTCACAGGAGACTTTTACAACTATGCTTAAGGTAGTGTTATTTCTAATAGCAAAAAAGTGGAGAGAAGGGGAATGAACACCCATCCTTAGGCAAGTGGATGAATAAACTGTGACGTATTATTCATGCAATGAAAGACCAAATAGCATTAAAAAATAAATGAATTAGAATTATAAGTCCCAATGTGATGAATCTCACAAATAGTATATTAAATGAAAACAGCAAGTTTAGGCGGGGAGTGGTGGCTCATTCCTGTAATCCTAGCACTCTGGAAGACTGAGGTGGGTGGATTGCTTGAGCTCAGGAGTTTGAGACCAGCCTGAGCAAGAGCAAGACTCATCTCTAAAAATAGCCTGTAGTCCCAGATACTCGGGAGGCTGAGGGAAGAGGATCACTTGAGCTCAAGAGTTTAAGGTTGCTGTGAGTTATGACATCACTGTACTCTACAGAGGGCAGTAAAGTGATACTCTGCCCCCCTCCCCCTAAAAAGAAAAAGAAACAGAAAGTTGAAGGATGACAAAAATCATGTGACTTTACAATGTCATCTTCATGTGACTTCAATGACTATACAATGTCATCTTCAGAAAGATTTAAGATATGCCAAATAATATGCAAAATCTGTAACATCTAAAGAAGAATATGGAAATCACAAACACCAAGTCAAGTCATATTTATCTCTGAGGAGGAGACATAAGACAGAGGCATACAGGGAGCTTTGGCTAAATGTATGTTTTACTTCTTAAACTTAATTTTTCATTATATCATTAAAAAGGAAATTACTTCTAGGAAGTAATATTTCCCCTGCTTAAAAAAGAGAAAAGAAAGACCAAATATGGAAAGAGTGAGAGTTCAAAGGAGAGCCAGGTTGTTAGTCTCTCTAGGGCGGGCACCAAACTCAATGCTGCCCTGTGCATTCTGAGACCAAAAGAGGGGATTCCATGGCAACAGTGACTAATCTCTCTGTCAAATCCCTACACGGAAAGCATTTTATCCACACTTAACACTATGTGATGTTAACTACATGTTAATATTTCTATAAATGGCTACTGGAATATCGATAGATATTTAAAGCAATCGTTAAAGACTATGAAGTAACATGGAAAATATTTGGGAGGTAGCTACAATGTTAAGGTTCTTTTAAAAAGTAGATTTATGGTACATACTGTATAGAACTATAACCAAGGCCTAGTTTAAGTGGTGCAAATGTTTTAACTTACAAGTTTTAAAGGATCCTGTAAATTTTGAAGTTCTTCACCACTGCCACTGCCACCATTGCCATCCCCGTTCCTCCTCCCCCCATAGTGAGAAGCCCACCTGAGGAGGAGGGGGGGAGGATGGGGAGGAGACCCAGAGGCAAAGGCATTACCCTGCTGTGCGCACAGGCCTCCAATGATAGCAGGAGTTGTCCATAAATTAGGCACAGGGGCCTGGATTGGTAAGTGCCGCCAAATTATGTGCAAAAATGAAAACAGCACAAAGAAGCACATCCTGTCTCCTTTTTACTAAGCAGCTCACCTCTCCCCACTCCTGACCAGAGTTTTTGAGAATAGGTGAGCAGTCCCTGGAAGAAGTAACACAGGGCTAGCGCCAGGCTCACACATTCAGGGGTGTAGATGGCATTATGGTTACAAGGTGAATCTGCAGGAAATTTGGTCATCTAGGTTTTAGATGGTCCCTAAGGAGCTAGGTGTACTCACATGAAAACATTCATCCTTGGACACACTAGGCCAAGGACACACACATTTCTCACACCTTTGCTATTCTGCGTCATTACCCTGGGAACCCAGAAATCCCTCAACCATCATGGAGAGGTAAAGGCAAGGATTCCAGCCCTGGAAGTACTATTATGTTACAGTAATATCCTTTAAAACAGTGGACAGAAAATAAATCAAAATGCAAACAGTGGCCCTGGGTACACTTTCATTCTGCTTTCCCTTATTTTAGAAATACTTTAATAAGTGTGTTATTTTTATAAGGACAAAATTTTAAATAAATACTTCTTGAAAAACTACCAATGAACAGTGATAGAAAAAAAGCAGAAATTGCTCATTTACAGCTAACGCAAACTAAGAAACAAGCTTGATTGTGGGTTTAAAAGATTGTATGGCTCAGTTAAAACACGTTTGCTGTCAATTTTTACCTTCATCTCTTTCCCTGTGGGCATGTAATTGGCTTGAGCCTGGTGCTCTCATCAAAGCAATGATTGAAGCCTAGATTGCTGTACACCAGGGAATCAGATGTACTGTATAGATTCAGTGGCTCTGGGGTGCCACCAGCACAGTATTCCAAAAGCCTGAGGTTCTAGGTGGAAGTTTGAGTCCCTCCACGGGGTCCCAGAGCAGATGTTTCCATTGTCTTTTGTGAAAAATAGCCTTGACTGCACTTAGAGAGACTTGTGTTCTTCTCCCCACCCTCCCCCCCACCCCCGGCCCCGACCCTACCACATTCACAAAGGGAATTCTGTTAGAGGTAGAAAGATGAGGGGCAATTGTGTTTCTGACCCATCAAAATGAACCTTTTAGAATGCATAATGGTGGTCTTCCAGCCGGTACAGCAATTACTGTATAACAAGATGCAGCCAAACTATAATATACACGGCCGCCTTTGGTCCGGACGGACTTGTGGACGGACCCTGAGATGGAACACACACTGACCTTGCTTTCATCCACGCCCCACAGTGCAGAATGATGTTAACGTTATTAGGAGAACCCCTGTGAAAACAGATTGGTTTTTGTTCTCATCTATTAATAACAGCTATTTTGAAATGCTATTTAAATCCCCTATTGTTATTTGAACTTGTCATGGATTATGTCTCCCCAGCTGAGCTGCTCCAGGGCAGCAGGGACGACATCCCACATGAATCTGTAATCCCTGTGGAGCCCAGCACAGCCTCTTCAGACGCTCATAAATACTTGTTCACTTGTCTTTTTGTTGTGCTAGTGAGGGAAGGCCCATTGTTTTTACTAGGGAATTACTGTGTCTAAATGACGGATCATTTGCCCCTCCAGCTAGGAGCCTGCTGACAGCTTCAGGTCACCATGTATGATGCCCGGGCCCTCACTCCGAAAAAGAAGCATCTTAATATTACTTTGAGAGTGTTTCATTATGATAAACAGCTATATTTGGCCACTTTTCTTTCTAGCATTAGCAAAAGACACATTACCAAATGTTGAAAAGAGGAATCTGCCAAATGCAACAGCTAGAACAGAAAGAAATATTATTAAAAGCTGGTATAAACTCTCTACCTACTAAACTACCCCCACCCCCGGATGCACCAAGGATCACACAGAGGAGGGGAAGGCAGGGCTCTGTGTGCTCACACAGACAGAATGCCAGAGCTGACTTCTGGTTCTACCCTGTATGAAGCCCCGTCTGAGAGACTAAGGATCTGGGCTTGGAAGAAAGATCCAGTCTCCGCCAGTCTGTGCCCTTTTTCTCACACACAGAGCGAGGGGGCTGGACTTCTCTGCCTACCATGAGAGTCTATGAGAGACACTTTTATTTGGAGTAGCAACTTGAGCACAGCACGTTAATTTTATAACTATTTTTGAGAGAGCAGGGGAGGACTCTTGAGCTTTCCCAGAGATAATTAAAAATGAGGGGAGGTGGAAGAAATCTGATATAAACAAAAAACAAGCTTCAAGGCACCAGGGGTTTCTGAATAACATCTTCCCGGTTAAACAATTTTAAGAATTCCATAATGCAAAAGCAACCCCCACACATTCTCTCCCACATAAACACGCTTTTTATTTAAGCCATACTCAGCTACAGCAGCAGAATCTCTCGCCTTCACTTCCACAGCTACTTCATCCAGAAAGGACGTCTTGGGGAGCTTGAGGGGGGACCACCCATCAGCAGGTGCAGATACACCTTGAGGGAAGAACAGCGCAGTTCCCAATAACCCCAACCACTGGCCACCTTAAAATCTGATTTGTGACCTCAAGTACCCATGTTGCTTTAGCAGAGACTGAAAAATTCAGGCTTTTTGATGATTATCAACCAGCACATTCCCAGTCATTCTCCTGGTGTGCCAGAAAGAGGTAATTATTTTCCCCAAAACCGTTTTTATTATCACCAATAACCATATTTTTAAAATACCAAGAAACACTTAGCCATGGAAAGGAATCGACAAGACACCACAGAGCAGTAAAAAGCGATTGAATTTTCTCTTTTTCCAAAAAAACACCTGCTTTTATGTTAAAAACAAGTGGAATAATAAGGCATCTTCAGGAAGTCAAAAAAAAAAGGAGACTAATCAGTAGAGAGAGAGAGGACAATAGCAGAGACATTAGGAGAAAGGAACAGACAGCTAGGGTGAGAGAGAGAAGAGAAACAGCAGGTGGAGGGGAGGCGGAGCCAGCAGAGGCCAGAGGTGCGGCAGGTGGAGGGAGGCGGAGCCAGCGGAGGCCAGACGCGCAGGAGGGAGGATGCGGGGGCTCCAGGGTTCCCAGGGAGGAAGAGAGCCTGAGAAACTACTCCTCTCACATTCGGCTGCTCATTTGGGGTGTGAAGGACTAGATGGGCCATTTTTAATATGCTATGTTAGGTTTCTCTACTCCGTGTTTTAAAAATCAAATGTGCTCTTTCTTTGTCTTGACACACATACACGAAGTTAAGATGTCATCAGAGGAACACTCATTTTTTCCCACTTACAACATGAAAATAGCTTCTCCAAGTCTCCAATGTTTTCCCCATAGATCCTATTTTGAGCCAACACCCACATGACTGGGTGAGGCCTGGGTCCCACACCCACCTTCGCGGACCACATTCTACAGACAGCTCTCTGGTCATTCTGTGCACCCGCTTCCTGATTTAGCAAATGACTTAGTCCAGTCAACAAATATTCATTGAGCCTGTACAGTGCTGAACAAGGCACAGCTGCCACACAGTGGAGGAACTTCAATTCTATCAGGAAATAATACTAGCAAGCCACCATGCAAGAACGGAGAGGCTGGGAAGGGCCATGTGAAAGGTACGAGCCAGGTGTTGCCACCAGGCAGAAGGTAGAATCACTTTGAACTGGGCCATCAGGAACAGCATTTGAGGAGCAGGCATTTGAATCAGCTATGCAAAGGGGTAAACTCTATGAACTCAGGGAAGCATGAGAAAGGGTCGGTAGAAAGAGAGGACAAAGCAGAGAAATATAAACTAGTAAGAGCCACCGGACTTACGGGTTGCTGAGCAGTGGGAGGCAAGGCTGGAACAGTCCACCCGGCACTCACTCCACCACTGCCTGGAGTAGGAGATCGGAAGGGACAATGGAGGAAGACTGTACAGCCGGCACCCCAACATTTGGTGACCAACTGGACATGGGAGCGTGCAGAAGAGCCCCAGGTATTTAAGGGCGGGCTACAGAGAGTAGGACAGCAGCCCTACAATCATCAAGGAATGCATTGGGAGGGCTGCACTGCCAATACTCATTGGAAAACATCAGACAAGGCCGGGCACAGCGGCTCACAACTAATCCTACCCCTCTGGGAGGGTGAGACAGGAGAATCACTTGAGCTCAGGAGTTGGGGATCAACCTGAGCAAAAGCAAGACCCATCTCTACTAAAAATAGAAAAAATCAGTGGGGGGAGGGTGTTGTAGCCAGCATCTATACTCCCAACTACTTGGGAGGCGGAGGGAGGAGGATCACTTGGACCCTAGAGTTTGAGATTGCTGTGAGCCAAGCTGAGGCCACAGTACTCTGACCAGGGTGACAGAGTTAGACTCTGTCTCCAACTGAAAAAAGAAAAAAAAAGAAAGAAAGATAAGCCCACATTAAAGTGTGTTCTACAAAATAACCAGCTTGTACTCTTCAAAGTGTCAAGGACATGAGACAAAATGACAGGAAAACTGTACCAGATTAAATGAAATGAAAGAGGAATGGCCACTAATGGCACACAAGATCCCGGATTAGATCCTGGACCAGAAAATATCCTGTTCTTATTAAGATCTTTCTTTCTGGCTCAGCACCTCTGGCTCAAGCAGCTAAGGTACCAGCCACATACACCTGAGATGGCGGGTTCGAATCCAGCCCAAGCCCGCCAAACAACAATGGTGGCTGCCACCAAAAAATGGCCGGGCATTGTGGCGGGCACCTGTAGTCCCAGCTACTTGGGAGGCAGAGGCAGGAGACTCGCTTGAGCCCAGGAATTGGAGGTTGCTGTGAGCTGTGATGCCACAGCACTCTATCCAGGGTGACAGCTT
>CAUYON010136325.1:0-13073 GCA_963573935.1 Arctocebus calabarensis
GTGCTCCTGACCCCTCCTTTCCTGCATCACCCAATGCCTCCCCACACCCACCGGGCCATGTCCTTTGTGATCTGAGACTTGGCTTGTGGTTCCTGCTCCTGAAACACCCTCCCTGCCATTCCTGCCTGTAGGTCCTGCTCACCCTTCAGGCTCAGTCTTAAGTGTCACTCAGGGTTGTGTGTGTTCCTTGTTTGCTTCTGAGTGGAAGAGGGACATTCAGTCCTTCATTCATAGGCTCATTCAGGAGGTATTACTGAACACCTGCCATGTGCCCAGACTGTCCCAGTACAAGATTGCATCAGTGCATGTAACTTCAAAATCTCTGTCATCCAAAGCTTAGGACAGTCACTTTTTCAAAAAGAGATACAAAAAGCCAATGAGCACAGGAAAGGTTGTCAATGTCACGGTCATTTGAAAAATGGAAATCAAAACTTCACATCTGTTAGGATAGGTCTTAATTTTTTTTCGTAGAGACAGTCTCACTTTATCGCCCTCTGTAGAATGCCGTGGCGTCATACAGCTCACAGCAACCTCCACCTCCTGGGCTTAGGCGATTCTCTTGCTTCAGCCTCCCGAGTAGCTGAAACTACAGGCACCCGCCACAACGCCCGGCTACTTTTCCGTTTTGCAGTTCGGGCAAGGCTGGGTTTGAACCCGCCACCTTTGGTATATGGGGCTGGCGCCCTACTCAAGGAGCCACAGGCGCCGCCCGGCAGTGGAACTCCAGGGCACAATGCTGGAAATATCTGTGAACTAAACTCTCAGAAGAACTTGGGCAGATAAACTTCCAATGAGGCCTCTGCAGGCTGGACATGGTTCGTGGGGAGGGTTTGGGTTTGGCTTTGGGCATAGTTTTGCCCAGTGACCTGGCCTGCCACATTTAAAACACAATCCGGGGGAAAATCTCAGTTTTTCAGAGTACCCTGGGGAATTCTGAGAAACTGCTGGGTTTTGTCTGATAGCAGAAGCCAGTAACTGGAATTTTGAGAGCCGCTGCCTTTTAAGAGCATCCTCACAATTATTAAAAACTCTACAAGCCAGGTCAATAAGATCTTGCTGAGGGGTTTGAGGGCCCTGGGGAGAGTTTTGGAGTTTTATCCGGATGTCAGGTGCAGACTGAGAGATAAAATGCATGTTAACAATGAGTCTGCCCGGTTGCTCTCTGATGATAGGGTAGCATATCACTGGAGAGCTTCATTAAGATGCACTAAAAACTGGGTAGGATTTTCATTCCATTTTTGGGTAATTTCTTTTTAACTTAACATAATTGACAGCCTTATGGGCTGCTTTTTTTTAAGTAGTTCATCCAAGAGACACTGGACCATGTGGTTACGGAGATGGATCCCAGCAGCATCAGTTAGTAATTTCAATTGGAGTCCCTGGGAACAGCCCTAGTGCCCTCTGGCACTTTGATCCATTCTGTGTAGGTCTTCAGCATAAATTTGGGCTTGAGTCCAGACTTGCTCTCTTTTCTCCCAAGTTAGTGTGGAGGTGAGGATGACATATAAATCATGCCAGGTTAAATCATATGATTAAGTTAGATACCTAAATTCTTGTGAGTATTTTGTGGGATCTGAACCTAATCTTTGACTTACATGGGAGAGGTCTGCAAGAGAGAATAGGACAAGAACCCTGACAATGCCTTCTGTTCTTGCCACCTCTTGGAAGGGGTTTAGGGGTTGTGGTATTTTGGAAGTGGAAGGTCCAAAGGTGTGGGCAGACCTAGTATGGGGCGGGGAGACTGGGTCTGGCATTTTTTTTTTTTTTTTTGAGACTGAGCCTCAAGCTGTCACCCTGGATAGTGTGCGGTGGCATCACAGTTCACAGCAACCTCCAATTCCTGGGCTCAAGCGAGTCTCCTGCCTCCACCTCCCAAGTAGCTGGGACTACAGGTGCCCACCACAAGGCTTGACCATTTTTTGGTTGCAGTCATTATTGTTGTTTGGCGGGCCCGGACTGGATTTGAACCCGCCAACTCAGGTGTATGTGGCTGGTGCCTTAGCCCATTGAGCTACAGGCGCCAAGCCATCTGGCATGTTTTATTCCATCCCAGGTAGCGATTTTTTTCTTTTACTCTGTGTTGGGGAATTGGAGGGGTGCAGGGGTGGAAGATTGTGGGTAGGGAGGAAGTTTAGGGGGGAGTTAGGGGAAATTGGGTCTGGCACTTTTCTTTCATTCCAGGTCCACTGTTTTTTTTTTTTTTTCTCTTACTGCACGTTAGGGAATTGAGGGAGGGAGGGGTGGAAGTTTGCTGGTAGATAGGAAGTCGAGGGGGGGGTATCTGCCAGATGGAAAGAAGACAATGGAGAGTCAGATGAGTCAGAAGAATTTGGAGGTACTCACACAGGAGAATTTGAGAGGGTTCACGTGATGAACATAAGGAAGGAATATTTTGCAGTGTGAGAGATTCATCAATGTAAGGGATCTCCAACCATTTGCCAAATTTGTGACAGTAATTTTTTAGATTAGTGAGAATGAAGATATCGAAGGTGCCATGTTTAGGCCAACCAATGTGAACCATTGCTAAGTTTATACATAGGCCAAGCAGTATTACAGAGAAAAATGAGGCATTTAGGTTTGAGGTTAGTTAGAAGACATCTTAGAGGCTCAGCGCCTGTGGCTCAACGGGCTAAGGTGCCAGCCATGTACACCTGAGCTGGTGGGTTCGAATCCAACCTGGGCCCACCAAACAACAATGACAGCTGCAACCAAAAAATGGCCGGGCGTTGTGGCGGGCGCCTGTAGTCCCAGCTACTTGGGAGGCGGAGGCAGAGACTCGCTTGAGCCCAGGAATTGGAGGTTGCTGTGAGCTTCGATGCCATAGCACTCTACCCAGGGTGACAGCTCTTTTTTGAGGCTCTGTCTCAAAAAAAAGTAACGTATTAGTGGTTCCCATGTGCTTCGGGAAGAGGGGGATTAGGCCCCTCTACCTAATGGTAAATGCTTGAAATTATTCCATTTATATGAAATATCCAGAAAGGATATTCATAGAAAGAGTAATACATGAGTGGTTTGCAGGTGCTTTGGGAACGGAGGATTTGAGGATGACTACTTAAGATTATGAGGTTTCATTTGAGATGATAAAAATATTTGGCAACTACACAGTGCTGATGAGTATACAACATCACAAATAGGCATCATGAATCTCCAAAAATGGAGATTTTATGTTTTGTGAATTTTCCACAATATAAAGAAATAGCAGAGGCGTTAGGCAAACTATAAATGCAAACTGTATGATTCCATTTATAGGAAGCTCTAGAACAAGGCAGAGATTGACATAGAAGGGGCTGATGGATGATGTTTTCTCAAGTGACTGAATGTCCCATATCTTCATAGGGTTTCGGCTGTGCGAATACATGCCATTCTCACCAAGTGATGTCTTTGAGCTGCCATGGGCATCTCACACAAACTCAGCAGACAGCTGCCCTCTTATTGTGCCCCTGTACAGAGGGAGAGAGCTCTGGTTCCTTCCCTTCCTTAGAATAGTACTCACTGCATCAAGGGGGGCCACTTTTGTACCATTATCTAAATTTTATTACCCATCAAAGGTCTTAACTGCAAATACCATTAAATTGGAGATTAGGGTTTCAGCATATGAAATTTGGGAAGAAACATTCAGTCCAGAGCAAAGGCTAAAGCTGTAAAGTAATTGATAAATAATCAGCAGTCATGGACGTTGCCTTAGACAGGGGTTATTTGATCATTTTGTGATTAGGACAGTGTTTTAGTTTGCATCTGTGTTGAGAAATGGCTACACAGTGGTCTTCTTATTTATTTGTTTTTTTGGCCGGGGCTGGGTTTGAACCCACCACCTCCAGCATATTGGGCCAGTGCCCTACTCCTTTGAGCCACAGGCGCCGCCCAATGGTCTTCTTCTCACTCTATAACACCCATTGAAGAAATGGATACCTCATAGCAATTGCTTTATAAAGTACCCCTGATGGAAAGAAATCAAAGGCACTAAAAGTTTTCTAAATATGGACCCTGGCCTAGCAAGAGTGAACCAGCAGTACCAAAAAACATAAAGTACCAGTTCAGTGCCTGTGGCTCAGCGGGCTAAGGCACCAGCCATGTAAACCTGAGCTGGCGGGTTCGAATCCAGCCTGGGCCCGCCAAACAACAATGGCGGCTCCAACCCAAAAAAAAATAGCCGGGCGCTGTGGCTGGCACCTGTAGTCCCAGCTACTTGGGAGGTAGAGGCAGGAGACTCGCTTGAGCCCAGGAATTGGAGGTTGCTGTGAGCTGTAATGCCATGACACTCTACCCAGGGCGACAGCTTGAGGCTCTGTCTTAAAAAAAAACAAAAAGAACCCCAAAACATAAAGTACCAAAAAACAAAAAAAACCATAAAGTACCAAGGAACATTTTTTAATTTTTATTTACTTTCTTTTATTATTAAATCATAGCTGTGTACGTTAGTGCAATCAAGGGGTACAATGTGTTGGTTTCATATACAATCTGAAATATTTTTTTTTCTTTTTTTTTTTTTTTAGTTTTCCTTTTTTGGCCAGGGCTAGGTTTGAACCCACCACTTCCAGCATATGGGGCTTGTGCCCTACTCCTTGAGCCGCAAGTGCCGCCACAATCTGAAATATTTTCATCAAACTGTTTAACATAGCCTTCATGTCATTTTCTTAGTTACTGTATGAAGACATTTGTATTCTGTATTTACTAACTTTTGCCTGTACCCTTCTAAGATGCACCATAGGTATGGCCCCACCAATTACCCTCCCTCCACCCAACCTCCCCTCTCCCCTCCCTTCCTTTGCCCATTTCCCCATTTTCTTGTGCTATAATTGGGTTATAGCCTTCATGTGAAAGCTATAAATTAGCTTCATAGTAGGGCTGAGTATATTGGATAGTTTTTCTTCCATTCTTGAGATACTTTGCTAAGAAGAATATGTTCCAGCTCCATCCATGTAAACATGAAAGAGGTAAAGTCTCCATCTTTCTTTAAGGCTGCATAATTTTCCATGGTGTACATATACCACAATTTATTAATCCATTTGTGTGTCAATGGGAACTTGGATTTCTTCCATGACTTAGATGAAATATTTGGGAGTTTACCTAACAAAGGACGTGAAAGATCTCTACAAAGAGAACTGTGAAACTTTAAGAGAAGAAATAGCTGGCTCGGCGCCTGTGGCTCAATGGGCTAAGGCGCCAGCCACATACATCTGAGCTGGCAGGTTCCAATCCAGCCTGGGCCCACCAGACAACAATGACGGCCTGGTGTTGTGGCAGGCTCCTGTAGTCCCAGCTACTTGGGAGGCAGAGGCAAGAGACTTGCTTGAGCCCAGGAATTGGAGGTTGCTGTGAGCTATGATGCCACGACACTATCCAGGGTGACAGCTTGAGGCTCTGTCTCAAAAAAAAAAAGAAAAAAAGAAATAGCTGAAGATGTTAACAAATGAAAAAACATACCATGCTCACGGCTGGGAAGAATCAATATTGTTAAAATGTCCATACTACCAAAAACAGTATATAATTTTAATGCAATTCCTATTAAAGATCCATTGTCATATTTTAAAGATCTTGAAAAAATAATACTTCATTTTATATGGAATCAGAAAAAAACCTCGACTAGCCAAGACATTACTCAGAAACAAAAATAAAGCAGGAGGAATCATGCTACCAGACCTGAGACTGTACTGTAAATTGATAGTGATCAAAACAGCATGGTACTGGCACAAAAACAGAGAGGTAGATGTATGGAACAGAATAGAGAACCAAGACATGAATCCAGCTACTTATCATTATTTAATCTTTGACAAGCCCATTCAGTGGAGAAAAGACTCCCTATTTAACAAATGGTGCTGGGTGAACTGGCTGGCGACCTGTAGAAGCCTGAAGCTGGTCCCACACCTTTCACCATTAAGTAAGATAGACTCTCACTGGATTAAAGATTTAAACTTAAGACATGAAACTATAAAAATACTAGAAGAAAGTGCAAGGAAAACCCTCGAAGGAATCGGCCTGGGTGAATATTTTATGAGGAAGACCCCTGAAGCAATTGAAGCACTATCAAAAATACACTATGGGGACCTGATCAAACTAAAAAGCTTCTGCACAGCCAAGAACATAGTAAGTGTAGCAGGCAGACAGCCTTCAGAATGGGAGAAAATATTTGCAGGCTATGCCTCCAACAAAGGTTTAATAACCAGGAACATTTTTTTTTTTTTTAACAAAAACAGGTGCTATGTTTCCTTTGGTCCCCAGCCAAGGCTGTTAGAAATCTGACACCCAATGTTGGAGGTGGGGCCCAAAGGGAGGCAATTGGCCAATGCTGGAGGTAGGGCCCAATGTTTGGGTCATGGGGGCACAGTCCTCAAGAATGGCGGATGAGAAAGAGTGAGTTCTCACTCTGTTAGGGACCACAGAGTTACCCTGACAGCTGGTTGTTAAAATGAGCCTGTCACCGCTTGCATGTGTGTGTGTGTGTGTGTGTGTCTCTCTCTCTTCCCTCTCTCTCCTCCTCCTCCTCTCTTGCCATACGGTCTGAATGCGGCAGCTCCCATTTACCTTTCAGCAGGAGTGGAAGCTTCCTTAGGTCCTTGTCAGAGTGATGTTGGTGCCATGCTGCTTTTATTGCCCAAAGAACTGTGAGCCAAATAAACCTCTTTTCTTTATAATTTGCACAGCCTGGAGTATTCCTTCATAGCAACACAAAGGAACTAAGATAACACTGAATACTTATGCAGTGAAAAATACAGAACATTGCCGAAAGACATTAAGGAAGACCTAAATGAATGAAGAAATATACCATGCTCATGGATAGGAAGACGAATAATGTTAAGATGTCAGTTCTCTCCATGTTGATTTAAGTAACCCAGTCAAAATTCTAACACATATAGGTAATATATCTGTATGTATAAATGTCTATGTATTTGTATATATACACATATTTAAATTGACAGGTTGGTTCTGTAATTTTTGTGGAAATATAAAGGGCTAAAATAGCTAACTAATCTTGAAAAAGAACAAAGCAGAATTACTCTCAATTTATTTTGTTTTGCTTTGTTTAGTTTAGTTTTGTTTTTAGAGAGAGGACTTCACTCTGTTGCCCAGGCTAGAGTGCAATGGTGTGATCATAGCTCACTATGACTTCAAACTTCTGGGCTCAAGCAATCCTCCTGCCTCAGCCTTGTGAATACCTGGGAGTACAGGCACATGCCACCACAGTTGCCTAATTTTTTAACTTATTTGTAGAGATGAGGTCTTGCTATGTTGCCCTGGCTTATCTCAAACTCCCGAACTCAAGTAATTCTCTGACCTCAGCCTCTTAAACTGCTAGGATTAAAGGTATGAGCCACTGTGGTGGGGTTGGGATCAGAGTTGGTGGGGAACACATACATTCCATAAATGGAACCATACATATTCAGTCAAGTGTATAGCAGCCCATCTACTTAACTGGGACAAGAAAAACCTTGGATAAATGTTGGTGGAAGTGAAATAAGGTTAGAGGAAAATGAATCATGATCCCTTTCATATATCACACACACAAAATAAGTCTGAGACAAATCATAAACCTAAAAGTAAAAGTGAAAACTGTAGAACTAGAACTGTGCTGACCAGGATGGTAGCTGCCAGTCACACACAACTATAGAGCACTTGAAATTTCCTAAATGTAGTCTGCAGAAACAAATACAAACATTGAATTAATTAATGTTTAATATTACATGCTGATATTTTGTATACATTGTGTTAAATAAAATAGCATTAAAAGTAATTTCACCTGTTTTTATTTTTTAGCATGGTTACAAAAAATTTAAAATTACGTATGTAGCTTACATTATATTTCTACTGGATAGTGCTGCTTGCTCTAGGAGAAAACTTAGGGAACATCTATGGGTATGCAATGACTTCTTAGGACACATTCAAAATACTAAGCATCGAAGAAAAATATAGGCTTGGCGCCTGTGGCTCAATGGGCTAAGGCGCCAGCCACGTACACCTGAGCTGGTGGGTTTGAATCCAGCCCGGGCCCGCCAAACAACAATGACGGCTGCAACCAAAAAATGGCCGGGCATTGTGGCGGGCGCCTTTAGTCTCAGCTACTTGGGAGGTGGAGGCAGGAGACTCACTTGAGCCCAGGAATTGGAGGTTGCTATGAGCTGTGATGCTATGGCACTCTATCCAGGGTGACAGCTTGAGGCTCTGTCTCAAAAAAAAAAAAAATAAGTGGGACTTCAAAATAAAAATACTTGTTCATCAAATATGATTAAGAAAATGAAAAGGCAAGACACATATGGGTTAAAGTTTTATATATATCGTATAACCAGTGCCGGAAAGAGGGCTTGAACTTAAATTACAAATGTAATTCCTTGCCTGTAGTCCCAGCTACTTGGGAGGCTGAGGCAGGAGAATCGCCTAAACCCAGGAGTAGGAGGTTGCTGCGAGCTGTGTGAGGCCACGGCACTCCACCAAGGGGGATAAAGTGAGACTCTGTCTCTACAAAAACAAACAAACAAACAAACAAATGTAATTCCTATCAGGTAATAAGAAAATGACACCCTAAAGTTAATGGGCAAGTCTTGATCATATGGCCAATAAGTACATGTAAAGGTGCTAAAGGCCAGTGACTTCAGGGAAACAAAAATTATAATCACAGTAAGATGACTGAATGCATCTTCTCAAGCATCTAACATTAAGGAGCCTGAGGACACCAGATGTTGGTGAGGATGTGGAGGAAAGGAAACTCTCATATATTTCTGGGGGGACTGTAAACAGTACAACCATTTTTGGAAAAAGGTGGTAGTTTTGTACACAATTAAACATGATACATTCACCATATGACCCAGAAAGTCCACTCCTAGGTACTTACACAGGAAGAATGAAAGCAAATCCTTAGACATAAATGTTTACAGCAGCACTATTCATTGTGGCTAAAATGTGGGAGGAACTCAAATACCCATCCACAGGTGGAGTGGATGGCCACAGTGTAGTGTATCCATGAGATGGTATAATACCCATGAATATAAAAGAATGAACTATTGATACGTACAACAACATGGATGGATTTTGAAAGCACATTGAAAGAAGCCCTCATTAAAAGAATTATGTACTCTATAATTCCACTTACAAGAAGACGGAAATTCACCAGTGGCTGCCTCTGTTTTGTTGGGGACTCTGGGAATTTAACTAGGAAGGAGCCCTCTTGGCCTAATCAGCTCTTAAAGGCACCACTTTTTAATATTATCACATTAGCAACACCCAGATTTTGGAGGGGACACAAGCATTCAAACCACAGCCCTGGGGATGGGAGGAGGGGACCAGAGGGAGGGATTATCACCAAATAGCATGAACATGTTAGGGAAACAGTTGAAATACTCTTTACATAGACTGTGATGATAAATGTACATATATTTTAAAACTCAATAGTGTCTACATTTTACACACATGCAATTTACTCTATGCTAAATAAATCTCAACAAAGACAACAAAGAAATCCCTTGCTAAGGTTGGAACTCACTTGGACCCAGAAGATGTTCCTCTGAGCCCCTCTGTTCAGAGTAAGTTGAAGGAAGGGGCCAGGACACCTGAGTCCTGAGGATGGGACTCTGGGCCATATTCAAGATGAGGAGATGATAATAATGATTTTTTTTTTTTTTTGAGACGGAGTCTCAAGCTGTCACCCTGGATAGAGTGCCGAGGCATCACAGCTCACAGCAACCTCCAATTCCTGGGCTCAAATGAGTCTTCTGCCTCTGCCTCCCAAGTAGCTGGGACTACGGTCGCCCGCCACAACGCCTGGCCATTTTTTGGTTGCAGCTGTCATTGTTGTTTGGCGGGCTGGGCTGGATTCTAATCCGCCAGCTAAGGCGTACGCGACTGGTGCCTTAGCCTGTTGAGCCACAGGTGCTGAGCCGATAATTTTCATCTTGCAATGAAAGAACTATGTTTATACAGGGAGGCTGGGATTATTCATGGTTGTCCTTAGAGACAACCATTCAGCTCTTTGGGTGTCATACAGAGTGGGATAGTCCGCAGTGTCTGATCATGGGGATTGCTTCTCAGTCAGGGATGTTGGGAGGATGAGATGAGAACATGTGTGTGGAGGGACACCACAGAGCTTCAACATCCTGACCTTGGATGGATGGCAACAGCCTGGCATTGTCCATAAGACATTGGTGAGGGAGGCAGAGGACAAGACACAAAGATGAAAGCCTACCGCTCTCTTGAGTGTCTGCTCCCAGCACATCTTGGTATCTGACTCTAACCTAGAGCCACCTCTGTTCTGTTTGATCAGGCCCCTGCCTAGAACTGCAGACATCTCCAAAGCCAGGGCTCAGTGCTACCTCACTGGCAAGGACAGGGCCATCACCCTTGCCTAGGTGGCTCCAGGAGCCAGGATCTGTCCTGGGCAAAAGGACACCCACTATGGACAGTGCCCTGATCCCTGCTGGGGCAGAGCTGAAGCTGATCACACACTGAGGGAGGAACTTGGTAGGGGCCAAAGGGTCTCTGGTATGGTGGGAAGGTGAGCGAGATTGAGACCACACTACCTGAGGATGAGTCCAGGAATTCTCGGGCTTCCAGGGCCTTCACATCCAGAATGACTGCCCGAGAGTCCCTACCAGGTCTCCTCTGTCAGCTTCTTCCCAAGTACTCACCTGTGCCTCCCCATCACCACCACCTCCCCTCTGACATTGGGCATGTCAGGTGACTTGTCTGTCTCCTAACCAGATTTTGCTCTGTTCAAAAGCAGGGACGGGGTCTCTATCATTCACCCCTTTCCTAAACTCTTCAAGGCACAGTGTAGGTACTCACCACCTGGCTCCTGAGTGAGTGAGTGAATGAATGAATTAGCGTACACAGGAGTGAATGAAGTTTTTGTTCAGATCATGGGAGAGATTAGACAATTCTTCCCCCTCAAATTAACATAAGCTTCCTCTTTCCTAGCCCAGTCAACCCTGGTCAGACAAGATAGTCGCAGTGTCTCCCTGGGTATGCAAGGGAGCACAAGAAGACAGGGCCCTGTATGATTCTGGATAATTCACTTTCTGTCTTAGTCCATTCCTAATGCAATAACAAAATACAATCAATCAACTGGTTGGCTTATAATGAACAGAAATTTGTTTCTTACAGTTTCAGGGGCTGGGAAGTCCAAGATCAAGTTTCCATCGGATTTGGTGTCTGGTGATGGCCTCTTTTTCTCACAGATGACTTGATGCTTTCTCGATGGATCCCTACATAGTGGAAGGCATGAAAAAGCTGCCTCAATTCTCTTTCATAAAGGCACAGATTCCAACATGAGGGCTCCACCACCGTGACCTAATCACCTCCAAAGGACCATACCTCCTAATAATGCCAAGTTAGGGATCAGGATTCTGATGTACATATTGAGCAGGGACCCAAACATTCAGATCACAGCACTTTTTACTCTGAAACCTGGAGTTCTCTTCTACCAGTTGTAGGTGTGAGCCCCTAGGGCCTCCCAGGGTCACAAGTTGGTCATAATTACCCATTTTGCATTCAGTTAGACTCTCTGTGCTTTGTTTGGTCTCTCCTTTTGATGTCTCTTCCCTTCCTTGCAAACTGGGGACCATCAAAAACAGATGGGCGGCTCGGCACCTGTGGCTCAGCGGGCTAAGGTGCCAGCCATGTACACCTGAGCTGGTGGGTTTGAATCCAGCCCGGGCCCACCAAACAACAATGACGGCTACAACCAAAAAATGGCCGGGCGTTGTGGTGCGTGCCTGTAGTCCCAGCTACTTGGCAGGCGGAGGCAGGAGACTCGCTTGAGCCCAGGAATTGGAGGTTGCTGTGAACTGTAATGCCACAGTACTCTATCCAGGGTGACAGGTTGAAGCTCTGTCTCAGAAAAAAAAAAAAAAAAAGACACACACACACAGATGGGCATGGCTCAGCCCTTCTGACTATGAGATGCTGCAACAGCCCCTACTGGGAGACAGTGATTGGGCAAGGATGGGTGGGCGCAACAGGGGGAAGTGGTGGCAGGATGAGATCGCATCTGAAGAAGGAAGCATTGGTGATGGAGGACGGGTATGTTTATGCCTCCCCGAACACTGGAGCTTCCCCTTCTCAATTATCAAAGCTGATTTATCTGAAGTAATAACATGAGACAGGCCGATCTGTGAAGGCCAGGTCAAGAAAGTAGGCTATAATTTTCTTTTTCTTTTCTTTTCTCTCTTTCTTTCTTTTTTTGGGGAGGCGGGGACAGAGTCTCAATCTGTCGCTCTGGGTAGAGTACTATGGCATCATGGCTCACAGCAACCTCAAACTATGGCTCAAGTGATACTCTTGCCTCCGTTTTTGTATTTTTTTGTACAGATGGGGTCTCGCTTTTGCTCAGATTGGTCTTGAATTTATGAGCTCAATTGGCAAGCGTCAAACTCCCAGAGTGCTAAGATTACAGGAGTGAGCCAGAGGATCCGGCCTCTTTTTTTGAGACTCTGTCACCCTGGGTAGAATGCCGTGGCATCATTCTAGCTCAGATCAACCTCAAATGTATGGGCCCAAACAATCCTCTTGTCTCAGCCTCCCAAGTAGCTGGGGCTACAGGTGCTTGCCATGATGCCTGTTTTATTTTTTTTTATTTTTAGTAGAGACAAGGTCTCCATCTTTCTCAGGCTGGTTTGGAACTCCCGAGCTTAAAGGATCCACCCAACTCGGCCTCCCAGAGTGCTGGGATTATAGGCATGAGCCTCTATGCTCAGCCCTGTAATTTTCTATTATACAAAGTCTTCAGAAAAAGATGTGTGAAGTCATAGGGTCCAAGGCAGCATGCTGACATGGTTCAGTGCCTGTGGCTCAGTGGGCTAAGGTGCCAGCCACATACACCTAAGCTGATGGGTTCAAATCCAGCCCGGGCCCACCAAACAACAATAATGGCTGCAACCAAAAAATGGCCAGGCGTTGTGGTGGGCGCCTGTAGTCCCAGCTACTTGGGAGGCGGAGGCAAGAGACTTGCTTGAGCCCAGGAATTGGAGGTTGCTGTGAGCTGTGATGCCACTGCACTCTATCCAGGGTGACAGCTTGAGGCTCTGTCTCAAAAGATAAATAAATAAATAAATACACAGACAAGCAAGAAGACAAGAGGCAATACAATG
>CAUYON010136326.1:0-10951 GCA_963573935.1 Arctocebus calabarensis
TTTTGAGACAGAGCCTCAAGCTGTCACCCTGGATAGAGTGCTGTGGCATCATAGCTCACAGCAACCTCCAATTCCTGGGCTCAAGCGATTCTCCTGCCTCTGCCTCCCAAGTAGCTGGGACTACAGGCGCCCACCACAACGCCTGGCCATTTTTTGGTTGCAGCTGTCATTGTTGTTTGGCGGGCCTGGGCTGGATTCGAACCCGCCTGCTCAGGTGCACGTGGCTTGTGCCTTAGCCTGTTGAGCCACAGGCGCCGAGCCAAAATTTCTATTTTTTTGAAATAATTTCTCTATCTTAAGGAATATCATACATTGTCCCTATGTTTTCCTTTAGTTCTTTAGACATAACTCTTTGAACATATTTATAATATCTGATTGAAAGTCTTTGTTAGTAAGTCCAGTGTCTGGGCTTCTGCAGGGATAAAGTAGTTTTATTAGCTAGTTTTTTACCTGAGTGTGGGCCATGCTTTCCTGTTTCATATTTCATAAAAGTTTTGCTGAACACTGGATATTTTAAAAAATATAATCAATAACTAAGGAAATTGGATTCCCTCCTCCACCGATTTGTTTCTTTTGCTGTTTAGTAACTTTCCTTAACTAATTCAGTAAAGTCTGTATTTTTTGTCATGTACAGATACTGAATTCTCTACTTATTTAGCTTAGTGATCAACTAAAGATAGATGATAAGAGGTTTTGTTAAATTCCCTGAACCAATATGTGTCCTAGCCTTTGCTGTGTGCATGTTGAATGTGGGAGACAGGCAGGCTGAGTTCCTCCCAGAATCACTTTCCAATTCAGGGTAAAGTGCCCAGTCAGGGGAATCTACGTGACTACCCCTGTGTGAGGATTCAGCACTACAGATGGGCTTAGACCTTGAGATTCTTTTTTTTTTTTTGTAGAGACAGAGTCTCACTTTATCGCCCTGGGTAGAGTGCCGTGGCGTCACACTGCTCACAGCAACCTCCAGCTCTTAGGGCTTAAGCGATTCTCTTGCCTCAGCCTCCCAAGTAGCTGGGACTACAGGCGCCCGCCACAGCGCCCGGCTATTTTTTTGTTTTGCAGTTCGGCCGAGGCCGGGCTTGAACCCGCCACCTTTGGTATATGGGGCCAGTGCCCTACTCGCTGAGCCACAGGAGCTGCCCTTAACTTCCTTCTTTTCAGCCAAAAATAAAAGGTGACAGGATAAAACCCTGGAATGGGAAGGGGATGAGAGAACACTGCGTCATGGAGGTTACAAGCAAGTCAGCAAAAGCAACTGCAGCTCCTGCCCAAACTCCCTCACATTACTGTACCATGGGACCGTAATGGAGAGGGACAGGCCGCCTGTGTCTGTGCCGTTTCCCACAGGTCTAGGGCCACGCAGAGAGGAGGGTGATACAGGAAAAACTTCAACAGATAAACCCACAAGTGACTGGAGAACAGGAAAATAAGATTCTGTCCGCATCATAAATGGAACAACTCTGCAAAGGCCCACATTTGCCCACGTCACATCTACATTGTTTTCTTCTGTCCCCAGCTTTGCTGATCCACATGTACTGTGAGGGAAGGAAAAGGGACATAGGGACCCTTCCCTTAAGCCTGATGCCCATCAAAATCTTCTCCCCAAACCCCCGTGTCCTCCGTGATGTCTGCATTCTCCTTATACTCAGGACACTCCTCAAGTTCTTTCTTGGAGCTTCAGGTAACCTGAATTAGGGATATCCCTGAGCCCACCCCCTCACTCTGCAACTCCACTTGGACCTTCGACAGAGTCAGTGACTGACGTACTGTACAAGGTTTGTGAGTCCCTCACTGTGCTGTCTACCACTCTCTCTCGAGAGGACAGGCCACGTCCTGTTGAGACTATGTGCACAGGCCTCTAAAGGAGCAAGATAACACAACTTACACCTTAAAGCAGCAATGGTTTCCGGCACACAAGTAGGAAACGTGACCCTTTCAGCTTACAAGGATGTGCCCCTTTTATCATGAGGAACAGGAGGACAAGCAGAAACTGCCAGCCTGGACACAGGATCCAGAAAGTTTCTGAACGCCCAGCAGATACACCAAAACACAAGAGGACCTAAGCAATGTCAGCTTCACATCCTGGTCAGTGGCAGGATCAGCGGGACTTTTCTTGCCCAGTGAGGTGCAGAGTATGATCAGCGAAGAGTGTCAGAGGGACATGCTTGGTCAAATGCCACCCAAATTCCAATTCCTGGCACCCAGAGAGCTCGTCATGCCGTCACAGAGAAGCTTGACAATAGGCCATCACCCATTTCTGCCTGGGACCTAAAATTCCCCCCATGCCAGATGCTGGCAGAGCTGCACTTGGCTTCCTGTAGGACCTTCCACAAGGCTATTGAGCCTTTGAAATGTGGAGAAAGAAGCCCCTGAGGAGGAACTTGCAAGGACCCACTGGGAACACCAGTTCAGTCTAAGAAGTGTCTGCTGGTGAACACAGCTCACCAAATAGAAAATGTTCCCAGAAGCAATCAAAGGTGCCTCTTAGAACACTGTCTGAGATCACTCCACTCAGCTACAATATAAGGTGGGAAGGGCCACTGTCCACAAAGCCAATGTCATGGGCTACAGCACTGTACACAGTTAGCCAAAAACTGCCGAGGCTTCAGAAAACCCAGAGTTCTCATTGAGAATGGAAAGCAAGGTTCTGCCACCTTAATTAAAGCATCGTGTTTGCTAAAGGGCCACACTTGCCATGTCACACTCAACAATACACTTTCCTGCAGTGCCAGGCACAGGGAAGCAGGCAGCACCCAAACCCTCGAACACACAACACCTGAAAAATCATGGCCTCCAGAGTCCCTCAACCTCAGCCTTTGTGAGCACCTGTCCCTGGTGCCACTGTCTCTGTCCCTTTCTCACCTCAGGCAATAAGCACCCAATGGAACAACCACATGCATTGTCATTCCATCTTTCCTGGCACAGAAAGCCTGTTCCCCTTTCCGGAACCTCTAACCCTATAATTGTTCTCATTAAAGAGCAGACCATACACTGCCTTGAACTCTGTTATTTCAAGATGTTTTTTTCCATCTCTTTAGGAGCATTGTCATAGCAGTTATTTGTACTATTACACAAGCCTCTTGTATATTCTCTGGATGCACAGAATGTGGAAAGGGGGAACTAGTCCTTCTCAAGCACCATAAGCTGTCTTAAAAAGCCTTTTCACAGGCCTAGCATGGTGATTCACACCAGTAATCTCCGCGAAGAGAACACCTTTGCTGAGGTGGGTGGACTCCTTGAGCTCAGGTGTTCCAGACTAGCCCGATGCAAGGCAGGGACCTATTGTCTACTCAAAATATGTAAAAACCAGAAGGGCTTTGTAACAGGTGTATGTGGTCCTAGCTACTGGGGCGTTTGATGGAACATGATAGCTAGAATCCAAGAATTTCAAGTTACGATGAGCTACGAGGCCAGGGTACGCTATCCTGGAGCAACAGATTGATACTTTTTGTCTCAAAAAAAAAAAAAAAACAAAAAAACAAAAAACAAAACACTGGCTTCTGACAGATCGTGATTAGTACCACAGAATTCAAGGCCAGATGAATTTGGGATCTGAGTCCCAATAATACTATCCTGGCTCTGTTACCATGGCAAGGTTAAGTTCTTGTTCTGCGATCATTAGTGTCCTCTATGAAGTAGAGATGATTAAGAATACTATTAAGCTAGCGTCGTTTTTTGAAGAACGAGATAAGATCCCAAGGAAAAGTCCCAGTGATAGCTGTGACTGATGTTTTAGCATTATCACCATCATTGCCAGTAGGCTAAGGTACTTCGCGAAGTGATTGTTACTGTCCAAGTTACATGACTGTGTGTGTGTCATGGTAATGCATTTTATAAGGAAAACACAGTTTTCGTTTTCCTCAATGGCAAACGTCTCTACCTGTGCCTAGGCCTATGGTCTATGGCAAATGTCTCCACCTGTGCCTAGGCCTCATGGTCTATGCTTGACCATGACCCAGTCAAAAGACAGGAGTTGGCGTTTAAGGTGGGAGATCCAGGCCTTCAATGCCCAGGCATAAAAATTTGACTGTCCTGTGACTATAATGTAACAAAGGGTATCAAAGACTTTCTTTGAAATTTCTCAGTGGGAAACCTCACCTTGCCTTGATAAAGAGCAATGACAAGAGTCCTAATGTAAGACTTGAGTGTTGCCATGTGGAAGCCTGCTTGGACATGATGCCAAATGGCCACAGTCCATGTTAGTCTAGCTATGGAGATCGTCACTGAACTAAATTTCATTATATTCTTCTGAAATCTCTGAGATTGTGCATGACTCTATAGTAACTCCAGAATGAGAAGTAATTTTACAATCAAGGGAGCATATCAATCCATGAACATCTTGTATCATTTCATCTAATAGTAGCAAAATCAATGAGTAGCATCTACTCATATAATTTACAAATTTTCAGTCCAAGGTCTTGCCTTGATGTGGCCATGGTAATCCACTCTCTTCACACCACTTGTATAAGGAGAGGCATGAGAAAGCTCTTTAAGGCTAATCGGAGTGTGACATGGAATAGTGTGCACTGAGACTCTGCAGCACATTGCCATTCTGTCTAGAGCATAGACACTCACTGAGACTGATTGATGAGGCTGGCCTAGGAATGAACTTAAGGGAATGATCCAAGAAACTACCACAAGAGACTGATTGACAAGACTGGCCTAGGAATGACCTCCTGGGAATGATCCAAGAAACCAAAAGTCTCCCTGAAAATCAGAGGAGGTCCATCTTCTCTTCCATTCAGGGCCTGGGTCCTTGACACTGCCACCAATTATTGAGACATCTTTTGGCATCCTCTACCTTTTGGATTCTTCTTAAATGCCTTTACCCAGTGCAATTATCCACCAAAATATGCCTTTTTTACTTCCCTGCAACCCTTCATTCAAAAACAAAGCAAGCATGCAAAATGAAAACGAAAGAGACCCAAGATGACGGTGTCATCCCAGAAGCAGAAGACACTAGATGTGACACTGCCTGTGTAACGACAAGGAAGCATCACAGTTTCCTGAGATTCCACAAGTGCTTGAGAATAAGAAATAACCAATCCTTAGATGTCATAATAATGTTTAACAACCATGGGTATGGTTAAAGTTTATCCAAGTGTCTCAGGACTCAGCTTTCCCAGGGAAGTAATGATGACCACCATCTTCCAAGGCATTAAAAGTAATTCAGTCAGTCAGAGGGATAAATCAGAAGGGTGTGGCTGACAGTGTCCTGGATCAAAGCTAGACACTTTAGTGTCTAATACCAAAGAAATGTGGAATTTGTGTGTGAACTTCAAGATCTGTGGTGTCTCTTTCTCCATGACATTGTGCCAACAGCAAAGTAGAGGAAGCAAAAAGACCTGCTGACACTGAAGTTTAGGAGTCCCTGGGAGATCACCTGAGAATAGTGCATGTTTCTCCTCAGCATATCACTCCCCTTTGTGACATTGTCAAATGTCTTCACCTGAATTTCAATGAATGAATCACCACATACAAAGGAAATGACTTTACAGAAGCAAAGAAAGAGCAGCGACCTCTCTGGCACTGCCAGTTAGAAGGCTGATTCCATTCTGCACAGTTGACAAACAGTAGAAAAATCCGATCCATGCTGGGGACTCAGCCCTGTCATCCTCCATGCCTGGTATCTGAGGTGGTCAGAGGAGAAGGTGGTTCAGGAGAAGGAAAAGCCTTGGGTCCTGGGCTGACTCTTCTCTCACCGCATAGTTAAGAGGTGTGGTTTCCAAGAAGATACTCAAAAATCCCCTGAAGAAGCTTTCTTTCCCTTGAGACCAGTGTCCTTGACTCACAAATGAAAAGGCATTTGAGCAGCATCCTACGATCCCCGCATTCCTGGAGTTGAATTTTGATCGTGCATTCCAGTTCTTCCTGCTGCTGCTTGTTACTGCAAAAGTCTGTCTTGCTACTTGACAGTTTGTTCCACTTGCATATCAGTTACTTTACAGGGTCACATGCTGACCAGCCCTGGACTGTCCCTCCCAGGTCCTAGAGGAGCAGGTGACTGTACACATGGTTTTCGGGTCGCATGAGTGGGGAGGTGCCATATTCTACAGGGAAACTGTCCGCCTCAAACTTAATTTTACACACACACTGCACACATATATATGCACTTATATATATGTATATATGTTAGTATAAATATATTAATCTGTTCAGGCTGGCAAAATGGTGAAATATTGCTACATGTTAGAAGTTTGAACTGTTGTGTGTTTCCAGTAAATTCCCAATGATAACCAATTTTATAGCAAGTTGGTACTCAGAATTTTCTTAAATGGCTAAGACAAAATATCTGTCTTTAGTGAGATTGTTGAGTGATAAGGAAAATTACTTGGGGCTGAAACTGATTAATTGTATTTCAATGATGAACATCTCAAGTTATTATTTTTGATCTATGTTCTTTCTATTAAAAAAGGTAAGACTAAGAATTTTTTTCTTTCTAATGTGTGCCAAATTTTGAAATTGAACATTTTATGTTTTTAGGTTTTTGAAATCTTTACTACATCTTGAATGCAAGTCTCTATTAAGCTTCAATATAGGTCATTTTCAATATATGCGTTATTAGGCTTTGAAGATAAATTATAAGATGAATGGCCTTTTAATTTTTAATCCAGGCATCATTGTATTGAGGAAAAGTCAAATTCATGAGTAATAATTAAGTACATATTAATTATGCATAAGTAAATACATATATATTTTTGAGGGAAGAACAGCATCTTGAAGGTATATTCTTATGTTCTGCTCACAAGTAGCAATTCAAAGTCAATGCTGGAATTAATCGTTTCACTTTATAGATCTGTAACTCTAAATAGAACTGGAAATAAGGTATTAAATAATGCTGACCAACGCACTAAGAAAAAGTCAGTAAAATGAAATCAAGAAGTAATCTAAATTACTAAGGTAAACTTACTTCACAGTTATCTTTTCGTGATACTTTTAAGGAAATGCAATATAACGAAGCAATGTGAGTAATATAATTGAAGGACTGTATGGAACAACATAATAAAATGTTTTAAGTGATGATGAATAAAACTTTTAAATATCTTTGAGTACTTTTGATAATCTCTCAAACATTTTTTGATTTTAAACATGAAAGTAATGGGGTGGTGCCTGTGGCTCGGTGAGTAGGGTGCTGGCCCCATATGCCGAGAGTGGTGAGTTCAAACCCTGCCCTGGCCAAAGTGCAACAAAAACAAATAAATAAATAATAAAAATAAAAATAAATATTGAAACAATGAAATTAAAGGTTTTGATTCACAAGTAAAATCAGAAATCCTTGTGTGGTGCCTGTGGCTCAAGGAGTAGGGCGCTGGCCCCATATACCAAGGGTGGTAAGTTCAAGCCTGGCCCTGGCCAAAAAAAAAAAAAGAAATTCTTAATGTGACAATCATATCTATTAAAGCTAAAATATGAATAATTATCTAGACTGAATTTTCATGCTGTTAATATGACATAGAAAAGGAAAAATAATAGCAAATGCCTATTAAATTGAGAGATTAGGCCATTAATATCGTACTCCTCACCATTTTCCCCTTCTAGGCCCCCACCTTCTTCTTGGTTTCTGTCTTCAGGGAAAAGTACAGATTATCAAAGTTACAAGGCAAAGCACGGTAAATAGAGCATACGCTGTAATACTGATTTTTACACTAATTGACAGCTCTTTTTCCATGATCAGATGAGATCGGGTGTGTTCAGGGTGGTATGGCTGCAGATGACAGCTCTTTTTCATTGTGATTTATTTCGCTGCTCATAGTTTTAACTGATTTTAAGTAAATATGCCAATTTATCTTAGTTTTAAACAGATGTGGAGTATTTTAGACTTTGCCTTAACTAAGCGCAAGAACTGATAGGAGTGTCCCATCCAATAGTATGGCCAGTTGCTTACCTGTTCTCTTGCAGCACACACCACAGGCATCATTTAGAAGCTAAGGGAAAACAAAGCAAGCTTCTAATTTCTGAGTTTGTTAACACTGAGCTAGCACTGAGTTAACACAGCGTAACTCCTGCGATTAAAAATAGAACAGATTGGGCGGCGCCTGTGGCTCAAAGGAGTAGGGTGCCGGCCTCATATGCCAGAGGTGGCGGGTTCAAACCCAGGTCCGGCCAAAAACTGCAGAAAAAAAAAAAAAAAAAAAAAACACAGATTTTAATTCACTTCTCTCAAATCAGGCAGCCCCAGCTATAAGTTTGAACATGGTAATCAGGCTCTGTCCTTAAAGTTGTTTACCTGCTTTAGAAAGAAAAGTGATGGACAGTGTACTAGTTTTCTATTGCTGTGTAATACACTGCCTTAAAGTTAAGGGGCATAAACCAGCAAAAAATTATTGTATTGCAGTCTGGATGAAGTCTGAGCAGGTGTTAGGGGGTTAACATCAGGATGACCCAGGGTAGCATACACTCCTTTACTCCTCTGCGCCCGCCGGGCCCTAGGTCCAGCACGCAGACCCTCCCACCTCCCTCCTAAAAGGATCCCTCTGATTACCTTGGGCCCTACCTGGATAATTCTAGATATACTTTCTGCCTTAAGACCACTGACTTCATCACTTTTACAAAAATTCCTTTGCATTGCAATGCATAATATTCTGGGGTTAAGATGTCGGTATCGTGGAGAGGCCAATAATTTGCCTACCACACACCATCACAAAAATTCTGATGTAATAATAGTGTTTGGTCACTGTAGTGTGGGTTCAGTGGTAGCCCCGAAAAAGGCACACCCATGCAGAATCTGGAATCTGGAACAGTTACCTGATGTGAAAGAAAGAATCTTTGCAGGTGACATCTAGGATCTTGAGATGCACAGGCCATCCTGGATTGTCCGTAGGGAACCCAGAATCAATGGCATGTGTATTTGTGAAAGAGTAACAGAGGAGAAGCGCACAGGAGAGGAGAAAACGTTAAACGTGGAAACAGAGACGGGAGCGAAATTGCCGCTAGCCAAGAAATGCCAAGGTTTGTGGGCAGCTGTGTAAATCTTGGATGGAGGCTCAGAGCGGATCCCCCGGGGGCCACCTCCGCCCTCCACAAGCCTCTGCCCACACCTTGATTTCTGACTTCCTGGCCTCCAGAACTATGAAAAAATGCATTTTTTTAGTTTTTGCCTCCCTAGCTTTTGATAATTTATTACTGTAATCACAGGAAAATAATACAGTCTCTAAATTTAAAAGTTATTCAGAAACATACCTCAAATTGCTAGGGTTTTTTTCCAAAAGATGAATAGAAATAACTTTTGATAGTTACACAGTTCATGGACTATAATTTTATAATCTTGAGGACTTTGGTATGTTAAGATAACAGTCTGAAAAACTATATAAAATTTTATATCCAGAGGTATAAATTTGTCAGTTGTGATAGATTTAAAGATAAATATTTCATCACTGATATGAAATGTTTCAAGGGTTGAATGATTTTTATACCATGAAGGATTTATATTTCTGTTGTTGATAGATTCAGCAAAATAATAGTATAAATTCTTTGTGTTCATATTAGTTGAATTAACATAATTTGTAAGAAAAGGAATAGACTGAATATGACATCGTTTATCCTGGGTGCCAATTAGGAAATGTTTGAATAAATTTATATACGATGCCTCTTTAAAAGGATGTATGATGACAGAGTGTGTGAGTTCTTTATTGGCATAATTACATATGTTTTTCAGTTTTTATAAATTTTCTTGGAAGGTTGCTAGAAAAAGAAGAAAGATTAAATGTTAATTCCTGAGCACTGTTAAAATTTGCCAAGGGGACAAGTATATGCTAGTAGTTATTATAAATATTATAAAAATACAAATATGGAATGGATTTTTGTCAGTTTTTTTGATTAATAGTACTTATGTTTTCCGGGTTGTTTTTTGTAACGGTTCTTATTGTATCTTCTGTATGAATTTTATTTTTTAATTATGGATCTTAAGATTGGTTGATGTGTAAATTGCCTTCAAATATGAAGAGAGCGGTGGTGTGGAGGAGGGTGAGAGCCACGTGCAAAGCGTTTAATGCCGAGTGCACCGCTGTGATCAGAGGGCGCAGGGAGGGACTTGGGTCTGAGCCACGCCTGGGTTGTAAAGCCACAGTTCAGCACGTCTGTGTCTCCTGTGGGACTCATATTTTATTTTAAAATGTTGTTTTTAAATTTTATTTATTTATTTATTTATTTATTTATTGCAGTTTTTGGCTGGGGTTGGGTTTGAACCCGCTACCACCGGCATATGGGGCTGGCGCCCTACTCACTGAGCCACAGGTGCCACCCTTAAATTTTATTTTTGTTAAAATTATGGATATAAGTTTTATTTTTAAAAAATTTACTTTTAATCTAATTTCAGTGTGACGAAGAAGGTGGCAAAACTTTAGCCACGAACTATGAAGTTGAAGTAGTCCCGGTGCTGTGCTCCTGTGAGAGCTGTGTCTGTCTCAGGGTGTGTGTATACAAATGAATAGCCAATTTAGGAACATTTGAAAAATATTCTGAACCTTATAATTACTTTATGGAGAAAAATTTAGACCATAAGCTCCATTGCAGTTTGTTGATACCTTTGCTCACCTTTAGTTCGAGAGCTTTGAACTGTGCCTGGCATTAGTACACTTGCTTAATGAAAATATGTATCAATAATGTCTGTAGAGGATCGGAGCCAAGATGGCGGTCTGTAGCCAGCTTTCTGCAGACGCTCCCATCTAGAAGGAGAGTTAAAGGACAGAAATTTAGCAAGAAAACCAACGGTTTGGAGCTGAGCCAAGAGACAAGGTCGAGGAACGCACATCAACCCTATTGGAGCGACCTGCGACCCCAAGGATACAAATAAAAGGTACAGAGAACATCACCAGGCGGACGGGAGTCCCCTCCCCCAAGAGAACAGCTCGCAGTATACGCCATACCTCCATACAAACAAGCGAGCAGAGTCCGGCTGTCCTCCCACTCTACCCCACGGGAGAGACCCTCTAAAAACCGGACCTCCTTCCCC
>CAUYON010136329.1:0-54647 GCA_963573935.1 Arctocebus calabarensis
TACTCCCTGGGTTGCGGGTCCAGTGGCTTCAGACCCATGGGTTATGGAGGCTGTGGCTTCCCTTCCTTAGGCTGCGGATTTGGATTCTGCCGCCCATCCTACCTGGCTTCCAGGAGCTGCCAGTCTTCTTGTTACAGACCAGGCTTCTATTGATCATCTTACTAATCATTATCATATTCATCAGGTACAGAAAGATTACCCTTTTATTCTCTAATTGTCCAGTTTTCAGCTTTTCTCTGGCTCTAAATTCTGGCTTACAGACTTCATCTGAAAAACGCTGTAATTAATGTATTAAACCCAAAATAAAGCTGAAGTCTGATTTGAGATGGAATTTATATTATTGAATTTTCTTGTATAATTGTATGAGAAATCAAGTCATTTGCACCTAATAAATTCCTAATAAATTGTTTGGTTCTGATATCCAGTTGTGTGTGTTTTTGTTAGATTTTATAGCTAGAGTTTGATTTGTGATATAATAAAATAAATGGATTATTATGAAATAATCAATATGTATGGGTATAATTTTTTACTATAATTTTAGGGATTTAAACAAATTTTGAGGGCTTCAGATGTTTTGCTTACTCAAAGTACATATAATGGAAGTCTATTGTTTGAATACATAAACTTTTATTAAAGTCTCAGTATAATGAATTGCCTTAATTCCCTTATAAAATGTGGATTCTTTGGTCTGCGCCAATAGTATAAAGTAGCAGACTAGTTGATAGGTATATCAGAACAAAAATAATATTTAGATTAATATGGTTCTGTTTATGCATTGTAGAAAAATTGAATTGAAGATAAAGCCAAATTATAATTGATGTATAAATTTGAAGTAACTTTCCTTGACATCACTCAATGTGTATTGGTAAATGTGATCAAATGCCTGTGTTTCACTAGTGAACATTCAATACAATTCACTCATTTACATATGTGTAGTGAGGAATATCACGCAACATGAATGGAGAATTAATATTCCACTTTGGTTTTTGCACATTTTTAAAAACTAAATAAAGGCAAAGATAAGAAACTTTTGATAGTATCAGAAGCAAGGATGTTACATGTACCTAAACATAAAGCTGGGGAAATGTGATTTCTCTTTAGTGTGCCAATATCATCTGTTTTCCCAGGGCAAGTAGTTCCAGTAACAATGAAGTGTAAAGATAGACAGTTTTTAATAAGGAACCTAAAACTGAGAAGAAAAAATATTCAAACAATATTTCATAAACATTCCCATTCATTGTGTCTTTAGACTTCAAAACAGCCCTTAGAGAAAGATAGCCATTATAAATTTAAGTTAGGTTATATGTAATAATATGGAGACACAGAGGCAATGTGGAATTTATTATAAGGAAAAACATTCTGTTCTGTCATATCTTAAAAGATTTGCAAAACTTTGATATGCAAAGACATGGAAGTATTGGAGGGAGGCAGAGAACAATCTGGAAAGATGAACTGTAATGAGCAAACCAGAAAGGACTGAAAAGGCTTTATGTTTTCAAGAAATGATGGAAATTTAGTTACTTACAAGGAAATTTTATATAATGTAGTAATGACAAATACAAATAAGAATAGTTGATGAATAACCATTATTTCATCCTTTGAAGGTATTAAATTGTATGTCACATTATTCACATTTTCATTTCCTTCTATTCAAATTATAAAAAAATCTTGTGATTGAGTACTTTTACCCATTTTATCTCCTATTCTAATCACACTTAAATATTTATTTTATTTTGTATTTTATGTTTTTAAATATATTAATTTTTTTAATTTTTGGATTAATATGAGAGCACATACGATTTGGCTACATTGTTTGCATCATAAGGTATAGTCCGAGTTGCACTTGGCCTTTTACCCAGGAAGTGTTCCATGTACATCTACTGTGTATCTATTAGGTGAGAACTTATAGAATCCCCCACCCTTCTTTTTTTTTTTTTTAGACAGAGCCTCAAGCTGTCATCCTGGATAGAGTGCTGTGGCATCACAGCTCACAGCAACCTCCAATTCCTGGGCTCAAGAGAGTCTCCTGCCTCCATCTCCCAAGTAGCTGGGACTACAGGCACCCGCCACGACGCCCGGCCATTTTTTCGTTGCAGCCGTCGTTGTTGTGGGGGGGCCCGGGCTGGATTTGAACCTGCCAGCTCAGGTGTATGTGGCTCGCGCCTTAGCCCGTTGAGCCACAGGCACTGAGGCCCCCACCCTTCTTGAATGTAATTGTGTTTTCTCTCAGGTGAGTCTGTAGTTGTTGATCTACTACTTTTGAAATAGAATTGAGTACATGTGATGCTTGCTTTTCCATTCTTGAGAAACTATCCTTGGGAGAAGGCACTCCAAATCCATCCAGGTAAATACACAAGATGCAGAGTCTCCATCTTTTTTATGGCTGAATAGTATTTTGTGAAATGAATTTTCTATCCAATGATTAGGTGTGAACTTTTAAGTTTATACCTGAGGGGGAGTAAAGGAAAAATAAAACATAAATGAAAAAAAAATTAGAATTCATGTCTTTTGTCTAGAAAATGTAGATAAGGAAAATACATATGAAAATATCCAGAAATTATCAGGGCCCAAATTTTATCACACAAAAAAACAGAAAATCACAGAATTTGTGACACTTTTCATAGGAAGGATGCTGAATCTCAAGAGGGGTGGATGAGACCCATGGGCTGGGGTAACAACCAAGGGCAGGAGTGTCCAGTGACTTTGTCTAAATTGTTTAAGACTCTGAAGAATGTCTATAGATATAAGAATAAATGTAGAGGCAGATTTATAGATAAGTACAGATGTAATTTATAGCTACAATTAAATATAGGTATAGATGAAGATACAGATATTCTACTGCACAATAAAAAATTTAACAGAATCCAAGAAATTAAGAAATGACAATCTAAACTACATATGTACACATATCATATAGCAGGAATAGACTCACAAGAGCTTCAGTAAATGAAAATATTAGACACAGGTCTTAAAATAATTACATATAATTATCCTAAGATAAAAAGAACAGTTCACAAATTTTGGCAGAGCACTGAAACAAAGAACCAAATAGTAGAAACTTAAAAATTGAAAAGTTAAATAAGTTAAATAAATAGAGAATTAGTGTATACATGACTAAAGAAGGATGGCAAAAAAGAGAATTAGTGATTATTCAGTAGAATATATTCAAAGCAAAGACTAAAGAAAAATACAAAAGGAGTCTCAGAAAGTACAGAAGATGTGAAAAAGTCTGGCATAATTGCTGTTGGAAATCAGAAGCAAAACTATATATATATATATAATATGTATATTATATACATATACTTTTGACAGCATGTAAAAGACTATTAGCTAGCAACAAGTCAACGTATCACCAAACATAAAGAAATCTCTATGAAATAAAAACAGATCATAGGAAATCAAGAGGGCATTTTCCTAATCAAAAACAAATAAACAAACAAAAAAACATCAAATTCACAGATTCAAGAACCATTTAAACCTTATGTATGATTATAACAAAGAAAAGTCCACAACTAGGTATGTTGACATCAAACTTAGATGAACACAAAATAAAAAGGGAAAAATTTAGAGCATCAAGAAAAGGGATAAAGAAAAGCTCTTTTAAAAAAAAGCCACCATAAGATTAACAGCTGAATTCTAAGTAGAAAAAAAAGAAGGTAGGAGAACAATTAAATGTTTGTAAATTGATGAATAAAGAAAACCTTAAAACTAGAGTAGTATGAGTATCCATGGTATTTCAAAAATGAAGAGGAGATAATAGACATCCGCAGATAACGACTTAAATTGTTTGTCACTAACCTTTCAGCACTAAAATATATAATGTAAGTTATATATGTTAAAATAAATGATCTCAGATGTAAAGTAGGTAAAAAAGCTGACAGAACAGAACAAGTTCGCAGAATTTCTGCCCTGTGGGAGACACAGCTCCCAGCCAGCCATGTGATTGACCATCAGGAAAAGCAATGGACACACCCCCACAGTGCATTGTGCATCAGACGCTTTTGCTCACCTGTGGACTAAGTTCCCTGAGCATGTCTAAAGTAGACTAGTCTATACTATGATTTTTGGTAGCTTATGTACATTATGCACATTTTCACCTTAGAATATTTCAGCTTATGATGGGTTTAGTAAGCAGAGAGCATCTGTAATCTTTGGAACGCTTCTCTTTAAAAACATACATTAATTCAAGAGACTGTAGAGAACTACGCAAGTTGTGCATTAAAATAGTCAGTTCTTCCTTATTTCTGTTACCAGTGATTTTTACATTTAAAGTATGATACAATCATTTTTAACTAGCAGTAGATTACAAATAAAGAACACATGGCTATAAAAATGTATTACTGCATACTTCTGTAACTTCTCCAAGCTCACAGTCAAAACTGAGGGAATGAGGAGTGCTTTTTCTCTGGACTGATATGCCAAGAGCTGACAGAAGCAATCTTAAAAAAGTGATACAATTCCCATGTTTGTTCAGGCTTACATTTTTAGCATTGCAAAATATTTTAATAATCATACTCATTTAAGTAAAGTGATGAAGAACACTTCTCAACACTGATATTAATACCATATACAAATATTATGAACATCCAAAATTCAATTGCTCTGAGATGCCCTGATTTTATACAGCTGAAAAGATTTAACTGTGTTTTGCCTTTGTCAAGCACATGAAAAAAGTCTGAACTATTTTCTCCAAATAATCCGTCAGTGCTTTTGCTCCAGAGCTCACCTCATTTCCTGTTGCTTCCTTATAGGGTTTTGACTATCTTAGTGTGAACCAAAAATGAACAAGTTTAACAAAAGGCATAAAATCAGAATCTAAAATATGCTCTGTGAATAACAAGTTCTTTGATATTATTATAAATGAAAATAAACTTCCGCCTAAAAATATGTGCTATGGAATTGATAAAATGTTAGGCAAAAGGGAACAAATTAATTCAGTGAGCATGCCTTCCAACATGGGGCTTCCCTGCTTTCAAACATTAACTCTTCAAGAATCATTAATGACACTGCACAGAGGGAACAACACATCATTCTGGAACAGAATTTGACCTTCCTGCCATGACCTTGTCTTACAAAGTACCAGGCCTCTGGATATGATTTTCTTTTCTTCTTGATTCCTCACAATCTAATTTTGAAGGGTTTAAGATAATTCAGTATTATTAGCCCCAGCTATGATAGCTAAGCACCATTCAGCTTGGATTTCCACATGAGTGAAGACATTTTTATACACACACAGACCTTTACCAAGAGTAACCAGCAGCCCCTAAAAGTTAGACACAGATTCTAAACTACAGTGTTTCCTACAGTTCTTTGAGTCACCCTTGGCAATGTTGTATCTGTGGGTATTATAAGGTCTCATGGAATCTTCTACCTGTTCTCTTCTTCCAGATACAAACCTTAAATATAGGCTAATTACAACTGCACACGTTCAATAGACAATATAATAGAAAATATAAAAGATTATTAAAAAATGTTACTTAATACTGCAAATTTAAAATATAGTGAATCTCCCAAAAGAAAACAGTTTTCAATAATTACATCACTTCAAAACCATTAGAAGTGAATAATAAACTCTGTTAACACTGTTGTACTT
This sequence comes from Arctocebus calabarensis, assembly GCA_963573935.1. Taxonomy (NCBI): domain Eukaryota; kingdom Metazoa; phylum Chordata; class Mammalia; order Primates; family Lorisidae; genus Arctocebus; species Arctocebus calabarensis. The sequence goes on from CAUYON010136329.1 coordinate 5,594, forward strand.
GCCAATGCCACTTCAGCTTGTAAACAATAGTACCTGTCAATCTTTACAAATTAGTTTTGAATTATTCAAAATGTCTTCAGGAATGCATTTCTCTTATAAAACGCATGCCATAGACTTCTCCCGTATCATGTTTTCCATCACCCTTTGTAATGTGTCTCACAAAGAAATAAGTTTCCTTCCCTTCTTCTGGCTTCCTATGAATTTCTCTTCATATCACACACACCCTCTCACATCGCATTTGACACTTAACTTGTCTATAATTGTGCTTCTTAACGTAAGGGACTGTGGCTTCATCATCTTTCTCCAGAACTTCACACAGGGCCAATCAGGTTTCAGGTAGGTGTCCCCTACTTAGGGTAATTTTATTTATCACTTAAGAGCATTGCATTTATTAAAGCTCATTTTGTGGAACATGCAAAGTGTATAGAAAAAATTGATTTCAATAATTCCTATAGTAGTACTGTAAATCATAAATAAATAACCAGAAATACATCAGAATTTCATTAGGGATATAATTGCAGTTTTCCCTGAGTTGTATAGCATATAACTGGGCATTTTATCACATTTATTGAGATACAATTTATGTACCATAAAATTCAGCACTTTGGCTTATACAGTTCAGTGTTTTTAGTATATGTAAGGAGTTATACAACTATTACCACAATCTAACTTTAGAACATTTTCATCAAGAGAAACCGTGTACCTAGGAGCAGTTATTCCTCATTTCTACTCACTCTCTCTATTTTAGCATCTAAAAACAACTAATCTAATTCTGTTACTATAGATTTGGCTAATCTGGACACTATAATACAAATGAAATCATACAATATGTGGTTTGGGGGACAGACTTCCTTTTCTATTTTTTTATTTTTTGGGGGGGAGGCAGATGAGATGTTTTTATACAGCATATTGTTTTTAAAGTTTATCCAGGTTGTAGTATATATCACTATTTCATCCTTTTTGTGGCTGAGTAATAACCCAGTGTTTTGTTTATCCATTCATTGTGATACGCATTGGGATAATTTCCACATTTTTGGTTATTAGGAATTATGCAGTTATGTAAAAGTTTCCTGTGTAAATTCATTTTCATTTCTCTTGGATATATATCTATAAGTGGTATTGCTGGGCCATGTGTAATTCTATGAATGATATTTTGAGAAACTGTCGAATTATTTTCTACAGTGGCTGCATCCTTTTACATTCTTATCACCAGAGTATGAGAGTCTCAATTTATCCATATCTTCCCTAAAACATATTATTATTTGCCTTTTCATAAAAGTCAAACTAGTGGCTCTAAAGTGGTATCTTACTGCTTTTTTTATTTGCATTTTTATTTGCATCATTGATTAATGATGTTGAGCACCTTTTAATATATTTATTGCCACTTGTAGTTCATCTTTTCAGAAGTGTATATTAAAAATCTTTGTTCATGTTCTAATTTTGTTATTTGTGCTTTTATTATTAAATTGTAAGACATATTAATTTTATTTTTTTTAATTGTTAGGGATTCATTGAGGGTACAGAGAACCACATTACACTGATCACATTTGTTAGATAAATTCCCCCTTATCATTATGTCCCCCCCAAAGAGGTGTGTGTGTGACACACTGGGACCCCCAGCTCCCTCACTCTTCCTCTCTCCCCACTCCCCCATTCCCCCACCCACCACCATGTACTAGGTCATCAATTGTTTTCAGATCAAAATTGAGTACATTGGATTTTTGCTTTTTCATTCTTGTGATGCTTTACTAAAGAAGAATATATTCCACTTCCATCCAGGTTATAATAAAAGATGTAAAGTCTCCATCTCTTTTAATGGCTGAATAGTATTACACTCTCAGGATGTAAAATCAATGTCCAAAAATCAGTAGCCTTTTTATATGCCAATAACACCCAACATGAGAAGGAATGAAAGACACAATTCCCTTCACAGTAGCATCAAAGAAAATGAAATACCTAGGAATTTACCTAACAAAAGAGGTGAAAGACCTCTATAAAGAAAATTACAAAATCCAAAGAAAATAAATAGCAGAAGATATTAACAAATGAAAGAACATACCATGCTTATGGCTGGAAAGAATCAACATTGTTAAAATGCCTATACTTTCCAAAGCAATCTACAGATTCATTGCAATGCCCATTAACATACCAACATCATACTTTCCAGACTTGGAAAAAATAATTCTTCCTTTTGTATGGAACCAGAAAAACCTCATTTAGCTAAAGCAACTCACAGTAACAAAAACAAAGTCGGAGCAACAGCCTACCAGAGTTTAGCCATAGTGAGCAAAACAGCATAGTTTTGGCACATAAATAAAGATATAGACATCTGAAACCAAATAGAAAACCATGAGTTGAAACCAACCTCCTACAGCCACCTGATCTTTGATAAACCAAATGAGAACATTCAGTGTGGGAAAGAACCCCTATTCAATAAATAGTGCTGAAAGAACTGGATAACCATGTGTAAAAGTCAGAAACTGGACCAGCACATTTCTCCACTCACAAAAATTGATTCAGAATTGATAAAAGATCTAGAACTAAGGGATGAAACAATAAAAAATCCTTGAAGAAAGTGTGAGGAATATAGTCAAAGTCATCAGACTGGGGAAAGACTTTATGAAAAAGACTTCTGTGGCAATTGCAACAACAACAAAAATAAAAGAATCGGACTTAATTAAACTGAAAATCTTCTGTACAGCTAAGGAGACAATAACCAAAGCACATAGACAACCATCACAATGGGAAAAGATATTTGCATATTAGGAATTGGACAAAAGCTTGATAATTAGGATCTACATAGAACTCAAATTAATCAACAAAAAAAAGAGCCATCAATCTTTTGTATCACTGGGCAAGAGAGATACATAGAACTTTCTCTAAAGAAGACAGACGAATGGCTAACATATGAAAAAATGCTCATTGACCCTATTTATCAGAGAAATACAAATCAAAACCACCCTGTCCTATTAATATTCTGAATACAAATCCCTTGTCAGATATATGATTTGCAAGTATCTTTTACTACTTAGAAGGTCTTTGTTCACTTTATCACTATAATCATTTGTTTCATAAAGTAAGTCCATTTCGATGAAGTCAATTTTATCTATTTTTTCTCTTACCACTTGTACTTTTGGTGTCGTATCTCAGAAATCATTGGTCGACCCAAAGTCCCAAAGATTTACTCATATGTTTTCTTCTAAGAGTTGTATACTTTTAGGAGATAGTATCAACCTGACCTAAGTGGAAAGTATATAGATTAACCTTTAGCAAAATTTCATTAAGATAACATGCTTATAAATATATACAAGTTTTGCACACACATAGCTATATATGGAAAAACACTTTAAACTTACTTAAGAGGAACATTTTCTTAAGTCCAAATTTGTAGATAATGTGTATAGACGAGTAATGTTACACCCAGAATGATATAACATCACTAAATTTTTCATTTTTTATGTAGGATTTGATTACTGTTTTCTGTTTGTGATGTAACTTATTTTCCACTGATGACTCTGTAATTGCTAATGAGGATTACCCTCATAATCTTCTATGGTCGTGTTAAAGCTGCCTCTATCCTAAAATGATGGAAAGAGCCTTGTCTAGACTAAAAACTCAGACAGATTTGGGTTATTTTCTAAATTCTGCTATCTGTGTCACTGGGCAAAGCATTTAATATTTTTGAAACTAACTATAAAATGAACTCATGAAGTCTATTTTTGATGAACACTTGTAAGTACATCATATTTAAAGAGATAACATACTTAACTTGCCCATCATATAATTTGTCATTAAACAGATGTTTCTTTGTTTTTTTTAATGAGTATTTGATCATTTTATTCACAAAATATAAGCAAGACTTCATCCTTTTTTAGTGAAACTGTTCACTTCAGATAATTTTATGGGAAGAGCCTTGGGATGTAACAGTTATAAAACAAGTTATAAAGAAAACGTTTTAAAATTTACAAATACAAATTGGTCCTTTATACAAGAATTCTCTACAAAGTTCACTGATCAATGTAAAAAATAATCTGTTTCAACCTAATACAAGAGATGCCCAGTTTATGTCATTTTGTAGAATTATTTTTGCTCTGTGGGAGACTTTTCTCTTTGCCGATCCTCATTTTTCCTTGATTCTCTGGGATGTTCAGCATTTCTGCTAGATTTTTCCCTATGCCACGTTGCACCATTCTGATATCTATCTTCATCACTTCTAGAGCCTGAATGCTTTCTATGTTTCCCTTGACTTTGATCTATCTCTTCTTCTAAAATTTTTACTGTCCTTATTTCGATGTCTCTGCTTCTCATTTTCAGAAAAGAATTTCTTCTCTCTCCTCTTTTCTTTTTGTGATCACCGCGTTTATTCTCCAAATCTCTGTGCATTTCTTGATCTCTGTCAGTCACAACTCTACTGTAATTATTTCATTCAGGGAGACACCTCTGTCGGACATGTATTTCATTATGGGATCTCTCCCATTCGCATCTCTTGAATTTCGATCTCTGTGTTTTTCTGACGGTCTCTCTCAGTCCCTGTTTCCTGGTGCTCATGTTCTAGCCTTCTTTCATCATGTTTTCTATCATTTGTTTGTTGGCTCCTGATTAATTTATCTCCTCCTTTACTTCCGGTCTTTCTTGGTCTCTTCTTCCTTATATCTTTAGCTGAGGCAGAGCTGTGACTGCCAGTAGATGAAGAATCACTCTCTTTACTGGAAGACTCTGAGCTGCTATTGCTGCTGGTCTGAATCAGAGTCAGAGGAGTCAGACTCTGATGAGGAGGATGCTAAAGGAGGAAGTGGATGGGGAGGATTTATTTTTCTCAACATCTGGTTTGTGTGCCATGATGACCTTTGGTGTATTTTTGAGATGCCCATGCAATTCATCCATTAAACCCTCAAGACTTATCAAAATAAAGAAGTTGATGGCAAATCAAGTGTTTTTGGATTATCTCAGGGTAATAATCCTTCAAGGAATATCTGTAGAGTTTCATCCTTTAATCTTGCATGAAGTTTAAGGAGCCCCATGTATTCACATAGTTCCTGGAAAAATATTTGGAAAAAAAACTCTACTGGACGATGTGGTGGTTTCCTCGCTCAGTTTTATACAATCCATGGAAGTGAACCAGTGTATAAAACGTGAACTTATCTTAGCAACATTTCTCAATTTGTTTGTTTACAAGCAATGGATGGTATCATATTGTTCTTTGAATATACTATCAAAGAATTCTGTGCACTCTTTTTTTAGAATGCAAAACCTCCAGTTAATAAGCCAAAATATTTCTCATATGTCCTTTGTTGAGCACAGCAATCAAGTACCATGTCGCAGAGTTCTTTTGTTTGACTTTCAGGGAATTCCATGTTCAGCAATTTGTGAGCACATTCTTCAAAATCTAAACTTGACTGCATAGCAAGATAAATTGTATGATGAAATGAGACAAGACTAATTTCCATTTTGTCATAAATAGTCACTTTTTATCCTTCTTTATCTTCTTCTCCCTCTTCTTCCTCTTCCTCCTCACTACTTCCAGCATCTTGGTCTGTGTTTGAATCACTGTCTCCTTCATCAAGAATTTCCTTCTCAATAGTTTTGTACTTCTCTTCATTCTACATAAAATTAGGATCCATCTTGAAAACATTAAGAACATCTTCTGGATTGTAGTCATTCTCCAAAGGGAGCATATGGGTAAACTGATCATCTTCCTCCACTAAGTCAAGTCCTAGGATAATGGGGTGGTCCTTGAATCCATCCTTCCATACAGCTAACATTACTTCAATTATATATTGAACTCTTTTATCAATTTCAGACTCATGCAGATTTCTTCCAAATCGTTCAAATATAGTATTGATTCCTCTTGGTGACACTGATGTTAATTTCAGGCCACATTTTTTGAGAAAATCAATAGCTACTTCAACACTATCATCTGTTGGTCTTTCCAGGAGCAAAGTGAGCATCTCTAAGCATAAAACCTCGTGTGCCACATTTTGGTTAATAAGATGTGCCACAAATTTTGAAGCCATCAGGCAAAATTGCTTATCACCTCTTCTATATCCTTTGCGAAAATTAAGAATTAACCTTTTGAGGATTAATTCGCCAATTTGTGGAAATTTTGAGTTGATAATTGCCACTAATGCTGCATAAACATGGGTGAATATTGGAGATGCACTCTGTACTTGTAACATAGATTTGGACAGCAGACCTCTTCCTTTGAACTATATTTTCTTGACGAAACTCTTGAATAATAATATTTAGGTTGAAAATGTTGACTTTGTTGATAAGACCATTGATTGACTTCTTTAGGGCCTCCAGCTCATTATCTGGTATGCTAAGCTGTTTTTGTCTGTAATCTGTTCTTGCATTATCCTGAGCTTTGCAGGGGGAATGTATGCTCCACCAGTGCGAGTAAAGAGAGGCTCCGGCTCATCTTTTTTCTTCTTTGCAGTAGGTTTTTCCTGAGCAGAGGAATTCTGAGTTACTGATGGTTCTGGGCTTCTTCTCCCAGGAGATGAAGATTTTGTGACCTTTTCCAATCGATCCACATTTCTTTCTCTTTCTCTGTGTTTTTCTCGATCTCTATTTTGTGACTCCATGCTACTATCATGAGAATATCTCTTCTCGAATGCTCACGGTCTGACCTGCTATAATCAAAGCAACCTCTATCCTGTGGGGATCTTTTTTGTTCTACATACCTGTCTTCTGGAGAGGGGGGTCTCTGATATGAATTATGGTTTTCCCTTCTGTCATGACAAGAAGAATGCTTTCTGTGCCACAGTACTTTTCATTTTCTGGTGCAGTTGAGAAATCAATCGAAGATTCTTCAAATTGGTCTAAGTAGTCAATGGTCTGATTCCTTGACAGTTTACTTCTTCTGTGTACAAATATCACCTGAAGCTCCACTGCACCACCCATTACACTGGATATGCATCACTTGACTTTTACGGTTCTTTTCCCAATTCTAGAGGATTATGGGTATGTTGTGGAGCCTGGCCACATTCTAGCAATGAACTCACTCCAGCTGATGCTTTAGTCCTCACAGCTTCTTTTCTCTAAACAGATGTTTTTAATGCATTAGTCTTCCCTTTCCCCAAATATATTGTCTTCCAGATATCCCAATAAAAACTGTCAACATATTTCCTTATTTTTTACTCTTCTAAATTGAAAATCTTCATCTAGCATTCAAGACACTTTTTATATCATTGGGCCCCAAATTCTAATATACTCTCATTCATTCAGTCTCTTCTACTAGATAACAGTTCCTGTCCTGGGTTTTAAAATTTTACAACCTCAAGGGCCTTACTATGTTTTAGAAAAAGAAAAAATCCAAGAGACTATTAAAAGGCAGAATGTTATCAGTGTCATAAGCAATATAAGAGAATTACTCTGGGGTTCAGATAATAAAACGTTTATTCAGATGGGTAAGTCAGAGAAAAATTCCTGGAGAAGCAGTTAAGATGGGAATTAAAAGACAGTCAAAATTAAGACAGAACAACTCCTAAAGTAATCAGGACTCTCAAGGTAAAAGAAAAAAACTACTATAACTAGCCCGGGGTTGTGGTGGGTACCTGTAGTCCCAGGTACTTGGGAGGCTGAGGCAAGAGAATCGCTTAAGCTGAAGAGTTTGAGGTTGCTGTGAGCTGTGACTCCCCAGGACTCTACTGAGGGCAATAAAGTGAGACTCTGTCTTAAAAACAAAAACAAAAAAACCCAAACAAACAAAAAACAAGCTACCATAAAAATGTCTAGATATGAAAAGAGAGTATATTTGCAGAAATAAGGAGAATTTAGATTTCTGTTGTGTCTAAAGATTATACCAAAAACAAAAACAAACAAAAAAACTAAAATTCTAATGTCCTAGGACCTCCCTCAGTCGAAGGCACTGTGATAGTTAATCTTGTCATAGGCCAGACTCTCGCCAGGCACAGTGGCTCATGCCTATAATACCAGGACTTTGGGAGGCCGAGGTGGAAGAATTACTGGAGATCAGGAGTTCAAAACCAGTCTGAGAAATACAGCAAGAACCCATCTCTACAAAAGAGAGAAAGTTTAGCTAGGCATGGTGATGCTGTCCTAAAGTCCCAGCTACTTAGAAGGCTGAGGCAGGAAGATCACTTGAGCCCAGGAGTTTGAGGTTACAGTGAGCTACGATGACGCTGCAGCACTTCAGCCTAGGCAACAGAGGCTAACCTTGTCTCAAAAAGTTTTGTTTTGTTTTTAATGTCACTAAAGTGGATCCAGAGCATAGAATGACAGAGAAGTTTGGCCTCCATATAATAAGCGAGGAAGGGGTAAGTAGAACAACCTCAAGTTAAGAAGGGTGTCCTAGGATTTTGTTAGCAACCTGCAAAATAAATTGGGATCTGTGAGCAGATGAACAGTAGAGAAAACGTTACCGCCCACAGTATTCCAAATAAGGCCCACTCTTTTGTACGCCTCCCAGTAGTCATTTTCCCCAAGATTCTGCTAACAGAACCCCAACATTGTTCCATAATCATGCAGATAGTCTTATGCTTAGGGGAAGTGAATCTTTCCATAAGGAAAAAAAAAAAGAGTGATCTAAGCCAGCATTCAGTAAATTTTGTCTATAATGGCCAAATGGTAAATATTTTAGACTTTGTAGGCCATGTAGTCTCACACACAACTGCTCATCTATGTCATTATAATAAAAAGAAAATAATAGATAATATGTAAATGAATGTACCTGACTGCATTCCAATAAAAAATCATTTATGGACACTGACATTTGAATTTTATATAATTTTCATGTGTTGTGAAATATTCTTTTTTTTTTCAACCATTTAAGTGTAAAAACCCTTCTTAGCTCCAGAGCTAAAATCAGGCAGAAAGCCATATTTCACCCAAGGGCTAGAGTTTGCCTGTCCCTCTCTGATCCAAATTATTGTGATTATGCTAAACTCCCAGCCAGTTAATGTTTGGCAAGCAGTTGGGTATGTGATATGGTTGTGACCAAAGAAATGAGAAGTAAGGGGAAGTGTCTAGAAAAGATTCGATCATCTAATAGATGTACAAGAAAAAAAGAAGTCACTGAAGATGAAATGTTTCGAGCTCTCTTACTTATCTTTGCCTCCACGAGAGGAAGCCCAAGAGAAGCACAGAGGAGCCCCTGGACAGATAGACCACGTGAAGGATGGGAGTAGGACGAAGCAGAGTCACCATAGGCTGGATGAGTCTGAACGCAGTTGCTGCTGGGGAAATTGTTGAGGTGGCATCAGTGTCCCAGTAGTTTCCAGGTTAGAAGAGATACTGAGGAACATGAAAAATTCAAGTGATGATGCTACTTCTAAAAGAAGAAAGGATGGTTTGAGTGGAAACTGCGTGTGGTCTGAAACCTCAGAAAGACAGCATGAAAGTAATAAAAAGACTGCTGAGGAGCAGCAAGGGCTCAGCTGAGTCTAACGTGCTGAAATGTAAAGCGGATCATTTCACCTTGGTTCATAGAGGGTTTTCCAGCTCCTGGATGGGCTAATGAAACTGGGACAGAAGTGGTCACCATTCCACGAGACAGGACCAACCCGTGCATTCATCCAAGCAGAATCCTATCACTAGAGACTGGTAAGATTGGATCTTGGGCTGATCCTGTTGTTCCAAAGTGCTGCTGCCTCATGCGGGTGTCACATCAGGGACTTCTTCCAAAGATGCAACTTCTGTCCCTCTGTTCCATCTACTTTAATCTGACTGGATCGGTGACTTTCCATCTGTGCTCCCGGGAGGCTGAGTGTTCAGTGATACGCTAGGAACTCCAGGTGGCACTTAACGTTTCCAGTGGAGTCCCCAAAATATGAAAAGTTGTGAAAAACAAAACCCAACAAATCAGAACTACAAAACAACAGAACATGTGATTCTGATACTTATTTTAAAAGACATTATTAAAAAGATTAGAAATAACTTTAAATGTTTGCTGCACTACAAAGATATAACTTAGTGTAAGATAAGTAAGGGACAAGTCACGGTTTGGGGAGCTAAAATTCTATATATTTTTATATAGTAAAAAAAGACTTCACAAAAATGCATGAAAATGTAAATAATGCAAATTAATTCACTGTTTGCTTTAATAATAAAGAATAATTCACAACTAAAAAGTAAACATCTAAGAAAATCAAGTATTGGAGGGCATATAGGGAAATGAGAACTCCCATTTGTTGTCCATAAGAGTGAAAATTGGTACAGCTCTTGGAAAGCCATTTGGCAAGATCTAATAAATATGGGTTATTTGATATGACTCAGCACAGCAGTCTGACCTTCAGGCATATGTCCAGAGATATGACTACAGCACAAGGAAGGACCAGCTTCTGAAGCATTGTTATGACAGCACACGATTCTTAACAAATGATAATATGGGAATAGATAAATTAACTATGTCCTATTCAATAAACTGAATACTTCTCAAATGTCTTATTTTGACATTCCAAGTATAAAGTGAGCAAAACTCAAATACAAAAGGTTATATACAAAAATAAGCAACCATTTATGTAAAAATGTGAAAAATATGACACATATTATTCCACATTCTTCTATAAGTCATAAGATAGTAAAAATCTAATTGCAAACATATGCACTAACCTCCGGAGAATTGTACTTGGAAGGGAAGGAAGAAGAGAGGAAGCATTTGCAGCACATAAGACAGAAAAGGGGAAGCTTTAAAAGACTATGTATTTACAACTCCATTTAATTTAACAAAAATCTTCAGCAAATCTGAAAAAATGTTAAAATGTGTTATATCTAAATAGTGGATTCATGGGCGTCTACAAAACCGTGTTATTGCATGTGTGAAATGCCACATAATTTTTTTAAGACTGACTTGCACAGTTCATTTTAATAGCAAACGTCTTTTTCAAGGCTGAACGTTGAATCAGAAACTGACAAAATTGAACATTTTTACTGCACATAATAAGGTGCTATAATAAAATGAAGTATAGATTAGGATGAAGTATTCCTGTGAGCGTGTACAAGAGAAAGAGCCATTCAGTTTGCTATATAAACTGAGCAACTTGACCTACTAACAGGAGATAGACATATCAAGGTTTTCATGAAAAGTAGATTGAAGTAATTACGTGTAACTGAGGGGAAAGACAGTGGAAAAAAACTCTTAACATTTATACCCATCTCAGAGTATACGCTGGAGTGCTCAAAACATTTTGACAATAAGACAAAAAAGAGAAACTGCGTGAATTAAAAGCCTTATTACTTCAAGTCTATTTTTTTAAAATTTATAGATTTCATGCAACAGCACATTAACCACTTAAGAAAAATATAAGTAAAATATTTTTATAATGTTTTATAATTTGAAGTATCTTTATACTAAAATAAATATAGATATATTAAGAAGTAGAAAATAATGAACATAGAGAAGTGGACAAATTATTATACACCTGTACAAATTTTTCTAAAGTAGACACAACCACAACTCATGTTAAGAAACAGAGTATGACCAGTAAGGATCCTGGAAACCTCTATCATGATACCTTATCACCAGCCTTCCTCTAAGTAATAACTATTGTAACATCTAACACCATAGATTCATGTTGCTTGTTTTCAGCCAAAATCGTCTTTTTATCCTTAGCATTATGTTTACCAGATTCATCAATATTTAGCACGTAGCATTAGTTTATTCATTTTCTTTTTACTTTTTTTTTTTCAATTGAGGCAGTGTCTCATTCTGTCACCCAGGCTACAGTGCCATGCTGTCAACTTAGCTCACTGCAACCTCAAACTCTTGGGTTCAAGTGATCCTCCTGTTTCAACAACTGGGTATTTTTTTCTATTTTTAGTAGAGATAGGGTCCACTCTTGCTCAGGTTGATCTGGAATTCCTGTGCTTAAGGGATGGTCCTTCCTTGGCTTCCCAGAATGCTAGGATGACAAATATGAGCCACTGTGCCTGGCCTGTTCATTTTCATTGCTGTACAGGACTCTGCAATTTATCACAAGGTGTTCAACTGCTCTACTAATCAAGAACATTTGGGTGATTTCCAGCTTTTAGCATTTACAATTATGGCTGCTATGAACATTCTAGTCCATATCTTTTTGAGTACATATAAAGGTACTTCGGTTGGGGAAATGTTGATTAATAATGCACACAATATATTGGCTTTAAGATTTTTAAAAATAGCTATACTAGTGAGTATAAGTATAAATTAAACAAGAGGAGCAAAACATTGATGATTTTTAAAACTGAATGACTGGTACATAGGGGCTCATGATATTCTTTTATTTTCATTTTTATCTGTTTAAAATTTTTGATAAAAGAAAGCTTTAAAAATGATTGTACCAACCTTCTGTTTTAAAAAATAGTGGGCCCAAATTCTTTAAATAATGTCAAAAAAAGACAATAAAAGGCTGTGGGAGTGTTTCAGATCAAAGGATGTTAAAGAGATTTGATGACTATATGCAATTCTTGATTTTAGACTGGATCATGACGTAAAAGGGGAAAACTTGTAATGGACATCATTGGGTGAATCGATAAATTTAAAGTTAATAAATTAAGTATACTAAGGAATATATAAAGTTAATATATTAAAGTTAAATTTGAAAACTATTATTATTAAAATTTGTAGAAGTTGCTAGCTGAATTATGATTATGTAAGAAAATATATCAACACCCTTTGTATACTAACTGTTTAAGGTCGAGAGCCATAACTTACATAACTTAATGGTTCCGAATATAGAAAAAAAAAAAATGTGTATGTGTATGTGTAAAGAGAATGAGCAAATAACAAAGCAAATGGAGTAAAGTGTTTACAACTGATGAGTTGATAACAAGTATATAGGTTTTCTTTACATAATTTTTATTTTTTTAACTTTTCTGCAAGTTTATAATTTTGTACAAATAAAAAAAATGTTTTAAATGTGTCAATTTATGTCCCACCAGCGGAGACTGAGTCCTGCTGTCCAACCCTTATCATCAATTGGTTGTTGTGAATCTTCATATTTTAGCCATTCGAGTAGGAATAGTTATTTATCGTTGTGGCTTTTACTTACTTTTTTTTATTTCGATGAAAACTAGTGGCTTCAAGCTCCTTTTTAATATATAATGTAATTTAGGTATTTGGATATTCTCTTATGCAAAATATCAGTGTTTTTCCCATTCTTCCATAGGATTGTCTGTATTTTTTTCACTGATTTCTAAGCGTTACTTCACATGACTTTGTATGAATTTTAAAGGAAAAAAAAAGTGGTTTCAAAGAAACTGCAAAATTATATGGAAAAGCTTTGAGTTATATCCCCAATCTCTGAGGAGTAGCTCTTATAAAAGATTTAGGAGCTCAGTTTTAGAACAATGGGTAGAACTTTCATCTGTACTCTCCTGGGTATTGTTTGAATCTCTCTTGAACAAATGATTCCAGAGAAATAATAGTTCTTATTTTTAATTCCTCACAGAGCTACAAGGAATAATGATCATTAAACGGATTTCCAGGTAGACATGAAGGCTGTGTTGACACAAGATGCCAGAAATTGAGTCAACTTAACCTGAGTTTGCGTCTACTACAGCAAAGTTGTCTAGGTGATACACATTAATCTTTTTTTACCCAGAGTAACAAATACATTTTCTATCACAATCCAGCATATGACTGAAAAGTCATGCTTCTTTTTTCATACCCTGATAGTTTCGACGTATTCAATTGTAAAGCATTTCATTGTTGTTGCTGTTTTTAGTGCAGGCTGCAATCCACCTAACTGATCTCACATTACAGCTCTTTGAAAGCCTTTGCTTTAGAAAAGTCTTCTCAAATCTTATGATGTGTACACATTATCTAGGATTCTCATTAAAATGCAGAAATGTTGATAAGTTGAGTGAACAATGCTATTATTACCATTATTATTATCATTTTATTAGTAATACTGCTTAGCAAGACTCAGACCTGAAGTAATCGGGTGTATGGGCAACTTAGGGTGCCAGAAATTGTCAGTTCCATAATGTTTTTTTCTACACCTCTTCTCCTCCGCCTTCCCGTGAACACGATCTGCTACTCCTTGTTGTCCCACACCACCTGAAGCCAGCCAGTCACCCGCCGCTGGAGTTCATCTGGCTTGCAGAGAAGCGAAGAACACTCGGTGGATGGCTGTGGTCTCCTGGTGCCACACAGCAAGGTCTCTCCAGCTTGAATGTGAATAAACATAAAACTGCAGATTCCAACTCACCGGTTTGTTGCAAGGCCAGAGATTCTGAGTCTCTAACAAGTTCCCATAAGATGCTACAAGCCCATGGCCCCCGTTTTGAGCAACAAAACTCTAGAAGACAATAAAGCTGATATGTAAGACTTTTTCTGATTTCAAGTATCAGCAAGAATGAAGTGGCTAAACACAACTTTAAGCATCAAGGCTTTTGTAAGGGCCAACAGAGGATGATTTCTAAGGAGTTAGCGCACAGAATCCCTGAAAATAGCTCATGGGATTCTGATTACAAAAGAAAGTACATAAAGCTGAAAGCAGGTGATGTCATAAGGAATTGAAGAGGTGGTGAAGCACTGTGGCCCTGAGGCACAGGTAAGGTGGATTCCGGAGTAAAGAGGGAGAGGAGGGGTGAAGGCGATGGTCTCAGAAGCAATGTAAAAACTCATATGAAGACTGAACAGGGCAGATCATTCTAGAAATCTGGGAAGCCAAGGCAGGAGCATTGCTCAAACTCAGAATCTTGTGAGACTAGCCTGGGCAAGAGTGAGACCCCGCCTCTACTAAAAGAAGAAAAATTGGCCAGGTGTGGAACTATAGGCCAGCACATGCCTATAGTTCCAGCTGCTCAGCTTCCAGGGAGGTTGAGGCAGGAGGATTGCTCCAGCCCAGGAGTTTGAGGTTGCAGCGAGTTACGGTGATGCCTCCATGCTCTAGCGTGAGCAACAAAGCCAGACTCTGTCTTAATAATTAAGAAAGGAAAGAAAGAAAGAGAGAGGGGAAGACAGGGAAGGAGGAGGGGAGGGAGGGCAGGGAGGGAGGAAAAGAAGGAGGGAAAAAATGCATATTAGATAAGGGAGTAATTTGAGTAACAATGAGATTCTAATTCCAGTGAGGGAACTACTGTAATATTCTGGAGTAGAAGAAGTAAAAAGACTGTGAAGTCAGTGATCCTGAAATCAGATAGAATGAGGCCATGGAGGACACGGGAAATGGTGCTGGAGGTCTAGAAGGCAATCTTGACAAGGATGAAAAAAAGGCTATCCTAGACAGAGAGCAGAGGTTTCTAAAAGAGAGAGAAAATGGCACAACGGGGTGCTGCTGGCCTGAGTGACTCTTTTGCACAACAAGGTGAACAGAGCTGTGTGAGATTTCAGCCCACCCTAGTTCTGTCATCCCCGCCCTGCTGGGCTGTACACACAAGGCCAGCCCTCGGCCGCACAATGTCAGCTCTCTTCCCAGCAGGAGCTAAATGAATCAGGAGAAAGTTTGGTTTCTGCTGCATGATGTTTTAAAAGAAATGCCAGTTACAATAAGGAAATAGGAAAAGAAATAGTGTTTATGTGACATACCACTTAGTACAAGGAAAAAGAAAAAGCATAAATGAAATAGATTTTTTTTTAAAAGTGACACAATAATTTTAAACCTGTAAGAAAATATCCTATGGAAATTATCCATAGGAAAATATCCTATGGATAATTCCACAGAGAAAGGAATTATTAAAGGTTAGGTGACTCAAAAGGGTTCTCACTAAGCCTCATCCAGTAATAATAAGAAATTACAATGAGCCAAGCACTTGGAGATTAAAAGAATGTGCCAAAGTTGTCAAACACATATAATCATGAATATTTATTTATTGATCAACGTAGATCTATGATATAGTTCCAGTCAAAAACATTTTTCTGCTATTAAATAACCATAAAATATGTCCATATATATTAAAACAAAATTAAAAGAAAAAACTTCTTTACCTTGATTTGAATAAAAATTGTATAATCAGAATACTTATTCTTCATACATAACCATGTATTTGTATCCACATTTGTGTCTGTCTCGAATGCATGTTACTGGTTTTTCTATAGAATGTATTTTTTGAATATTTTATTTCTTCACAAAATTGCCTGGAATCTTCAAAATTACATTTTAAGATTCCAAAATTTGAAATTGTTGACATTTTCTTTTTTTTTTTGAGACAGAGCCTCAAGCTGTCACCCTGGATAGAGTGCTGTGGCATCACAGCTCACAGCAACCTCCAACTCCTGGGCTCAAGCAAGTCTCTTGCCTCCGCCTCCCAAGGAGCTGGGACTACAGCCATCTGACACAACGCCCGGCCATTTTTTGGTTGCAGCCATCATTGTTGTTTGGCAGGCCCAGGCTGGATTCGAACCCGCCAGCTCAGGTGTATGTGGCTGGCGCCTTAGCCTGTTGAGCCACAGGCGCTGAGCCAATATTTTCAAATAACTCTTCTCAGTAGGTCACACTATTTTTGACAAAATACTCTGTCCACAGTTGCAAAAATACCTGAATAGATATGAACAGACTCCTGAAGAATGTTCTCAACTCTAATTTTTTCATTTTGAAATTTGTAAATACTTCCATCTAGAAATTTTTATTGTTATCTATCTTAGTGATTCTATACAGAATATGCTTTGTCAACAATTATTTTTTAAAGACAAATCTCATCAAATAAGTTGATTTGGTATATTATTCTCTTGAAAACTATAAACCTTCTTTCTTAATTTCATTATGTTCTGATACAGAATATGAATGTATCAAACTAAAAAAAATTAAAAACAATCAAAAGACTGTTCCCAGAAATCAAGATAGTTCAAAGTACAATCAAAGCTTTCAAAAATAAATCTTAACTAAAACTTGAACTCTCAAGTTTTAATTTGTTTAGTTTTTTTCTCTGCTTTAATAAGAGTAAATTGCAATGCCTACCTGCAAACTTCGCTTTTAATAATTGCAGTTTTCTAAAAACTTCCAAAGTTTCCAATTTTCGTTACTCAAATTTGAATGCTTTCATTGTAAGTTTCCAACTGAAACAACCTAAATGCCCACCAATCCAGGAATGGATTAATAAACTGTAGTATATGCATACCATGGAATACTATTCAGCCACAAAAAAGATGATGACTTTACATCTTTTGTATTAACCTGGATGGAGTTGAAACACATTCTTCTTAATAAAGCATCACAAGAATGGAGAAGCATGAATCCAATGTACTCAAATCTGATGTGAGGACAATTGGTGCTAGTACATGGCAGGGGGTGGGAGAATGGGGGAGGGGAGAGAGGGAAAGAGGGACGGGGGTGGGGGGCCACAATGTGTGACACACCTGTTGTGTGCAGAACACAATTATAAAAAGGGACTTTACCTAACAAATGCAAGCAGTATAACCTGGTTCTTTGTACCCTCAATGAATCCCCAATTAAAAAAAAAAATCCAACTGATTTTAAATAAAACTTCAACCAAATGACTCATTTACAATGAGTCAAATCAGTTGAATAACATTGTAGCGTACTCCAGTTTATTTACTAGTTAGTCCTCCAATCTCAGCTATTTTAAAATCCAATTGACATTATTCAGTAGAAGAAAGACTGCCATGCTGGAGGGTATTTTTTTTATTTTTCAAAATTCAATGTCAGCCTCATTATAAAGGTCTTTTTTAGTTTTGTTTTTCTCTGTGTGTTTATGTGTGATGCCTATAAAATTTAATAACTAGATCATCTATTTTTATTGCTAGTATATTTTAGTTTCTTGGTGTTCAATTATGGCCACATCAATTATTTTTATGCCACAACCTGTTTCAAATACATTTCTGCTCCATGAATTTCCTAATTTTGTAAGAACATTGTTTTCACCATAACACTGCCCTGCCAGATTTGCAATCACTTTGAAAACAAACAACTTTACCTTCAATATTGAACTTTGTAAATGAATTTACATTAGCATTTACAATAAGGTTAAATTTGTCTCATTTGATAGAACTTCCCCAAATTTTAATTCTTTGTGGTGATCACATTATTATTGGATTTTAATAAAACTATGTGTTTGAAATATCTATGGTAGGCAGAATAATGAACTTCTGAAGATGTCCACATTCTAATCCTCAGGTTCTATGTATATGTTACTCTGTAAGTAAAGAATCTTGAAGTGAAGAGGTTATCCTGAATTATCTGGGTGGGTCCAACACAAGGATCAAAGTTAGAGAAACAATATATGACATTGAGGCCCAGGTTACAGTGATGTTCTTTGACAAGATTACAAGTCATGGAATGCAAAAGGCCTTTAGAAGCTGGAAAAGGCAGGAAAATTCTTCTCTCGAGAACCTCCAGGGGAATCACAGATCTACTCACACCTTGATTTTAACCTGTTAAACTCATTTCAGACTATTGACCTCCAAGACAATAGGAGAACACATTTGTGTTGTCACAAAGCTATTAAGATTGTGGAAAATTGTCATGGCAGCCGTGGAAAACGAATACAACATCTGAGGATACAATATAAAGATTGTCTTTTGCCTTCATTTGAATGTTGGCAACGTTTTTCTTCTGCCAAAGGAGCCAATATTTTAATGCTTTTAGCTCACTTTTGTTTTGTGTGTAAGAAAACTTAAAATCAAAAACAAGTGATTTGAGTCAAAAACAAGTGAAGTTAATTTATAACAGTAGATATTTGATCTGAATGAAAAGTCATTCTTCATGGTAATCTGAAAGTCCACATTCTGTAACTTACACATGCTAAGTCATCATCTTCAAGAATGGTCCTCTTAACTTTTGAAGTAGATGCTGCTGCTTCTTTAGCAGATTGGGGTCTTTTGGTTGCCATGCAGCTAGTGAATTCAGTACATCCATGGAAAGTGGTAAATGTTTATGAACACTGTGTACAAGTTACATATCCATCATCAATTTTTTTGAGAAACAGAAGTTCAATGATTGATTATTTTTTTCCCATATTGCTACAAAAAGTTTGTCGGGGCAAAAAATGAGCTTTGTACCAAAACATAAAAATAATAAGCAGGCATATGTTTCTACTATGATAAATGACAAAACTATATCAAGAGTATTTAGATTCTCTGGATAAACCCAAAGTAGAAAGACAACATCTCCGCCTCTATTTTCATGCAAAATATTTAAGATAAAGCTATCCCATAATAACGCCATTGGTCTCACTGATTAGATTCCTGGTAGCCCAAACATTTTGAAAGTACAAACATAGGCCTGGGAATAACTTGCTACCAACCAATTTGTTGGCAGGGACATGAGTGTTGCATACTTCTCCTACCACTGCTCCACATCAGAAGGAGCTAGCTCACATTCGCCTTTGTCTTTTGGCATTTTTTAAATTTTTTTATTGGCAAAGCACAGGATGCTGTCCTTCAAAGGTAGAAATTAGCTAAATTGCATCTAAGAAGGGTCAGGAAAAGAGAGCGGAATTTTCTCTGTTCATCTTCAGAGTTAGCCACAGTCAACATCAGAAGAGACCAAGGTCAAAGCTACAAATCAAAGTGGATATCTACTAAATCCATCGTGGCTTATATAATAATCTCATTTTTTAAAGAAAGACAGGGCAAGAAAAAAAATCTGGAGTGAAGTAGACATTTCAAGACCCTATTTGTATTTATTATCTTGTTGAATTCACAGAACAGCCCTACTAAGCTGCAAATGCTCACAGCTCTAACAGGGAGAAGCAGGATGGGATTTTACGAAATAACAAGCACCATGAACATGCAACCTGGCATTTTCATTCAAAGAGAGAGCTGGCACCAGTTTTTCCACTTTAGCACACTCATCGCTAGTGTGCGTTCCCCGGTGTGCACCATTAGTGCCTGCGCAGTTCGGCACCAACGGTGGGAGAGGTGGCGTTTGTTAAACTTGTTCATGTTCCAAGGATCCACTTACTCCCTCAACCAGGCACACCACGCCTTACTTTGTACAGATGACCCTTGAACTGTCCAGGTCTGCTTTTTTACCTAGACTTTTTTTTTTTTTTTTCCAATAAATACAGTTGACTCTTCACTTGGGCAGGTTCTTTATTCACAATCAAACAGGCATGGAAAATAATAGTAGTATTATTTTCCTATATTCGATTCACCAGGGCAAGGCCAACGGTGGGACCTGAGCATGCGCAGGTTTAGGTATCCGGGCGTGCCCCTCCCCCACGGATAAGGGGTGACTGCGCTTAGCATTATGTTAGCTCTAAAGAAATAGCATCCCTTCTCGAGAGAAGCTTATAATTTAATGGAGAAAGGGAAAACTGCATGGGCTAATCTTGTAAAACTAACTTTTTTTAAAATTAAATATATTCAGTGAAACTAATGCCTTTTGGCACTTAATAGCCTGCGTGATAACACGAAGTCTCTGGCAGAGCATTCCTCCAACGAGCTCAATTCTTCTGCTCAGTGTTTCTAAAGGCAACAATCACGCCAGCCACAGACAGCGATTTGCATCCCAATATGTGGGAGCAGTGGAATTCTTAGAATCCCTGAGCACTTTCACAGCCTCTTCTTTTTTGGCAGAACCATGAACTGGGGAAGTCGGATATCCTGCTTTCGAGATCTTATTTGGATTCCTCCTAAATGACAAGGTTGAGCAACGCCGCGTGGAACACGTGATTCATTTTCCATTTTAGTAGGATCGCAGGCAGTCTGCTTTCTAACATCTGCCTGCGAAAATCCAGGGCAGATTTCTTAAGAAACCATAATATCAATTACTGGTTACTGTAAAACTGACTGCATCGTCTTTGTTTCGTTTCACCAATAGGTGGCACTGTGGGTAATGACATGGAGCGTGTGCGATACAACATTTACTGGAAAAAAAATAGGAAAAGCCTTTTTTAAAAAAAAATTTTTTGATGTGGGGTTGAGGGCTGGGAAAAATATTCCATTAAGTCCCTTATGCTCATAAGTATCTTTATAGTTGTATAATTATTATAGTTTATTTGGCTATACAACTATTACTTACACTTGCATAATTTATAATTTAAATGTTTGTATATATGTATCAGCTATAGTTGTATAAATATTACTACTATTTATTTTCCTTTTTTCAGAGTTTGCTTCACCAAAGACTGGCTAACCCTATTTCACATCCATTAAATGAGAAGATTGGATTAGCTCAGGGGCAGAAAACCCAAGTGCCTGCTAGAGCGGGTAGTTAGTTTAAATGAGTTCAGAGGTTCTGGTGCAAGAGGATAAAGAGGCTAAGCAGAGCCCAGCCAGAATAATTCAGTTTTAAATGTTTTTTGTTTGTTCTCTGGTTAGTGTGTCTTTTCCTTCTTCTTCTTTTTTTAAATAGTAAACCCAAGTAAAAAGATTTCAGGAACAAATTTGTGTCTGCTGGATCAAATGGTATCTCCCAACTCCTCTAGGTACTGAAGACTGTAATGCACTCTCAACTCTACTAGAATATCTATATAAAGCCACCACAAATCCATTTCTAATCAGGTATAGACATTAATAATATATATTACATGCATATATCCTAATGTCCTATGGATCCTAATCCATATTATACATGCATAATCCTAATGTCTTCAACCTCTCATTGGTCTGTTTAAGTCTAATTTGAAAC
Source organism: Arctocebus calabarensis (assembly GCA_963573935.1). Classification (NCBI taxonomy): domain Eukaryota; kingdom Metazoa; phylum Chordata; class Mammalia; order Primates; family Lorisidae; genus Arctocebus; species Arctocebus calabarensis. Next base: position 27,070 of record CAUYON010136329.1, read on the forward strand.
AAAGTACAATAATATTATTTCCCTTTCAATTCATACAGGATAATAAGAAAGAGATCTAGAGAGCACGAGACTTCATTAACTTCCAACTTTTTGCTTGTTAGGTAACAGCATCACCAACTACTTAGCTCTCTGCAGTTAGAAATCTTGGCATCATCTATTACACTTCAAGCTCCTTCACCTCCAATACCTCATCAGTCATGGAGCCTAACCAGTTTTGCCGCCAAACTCTCTCTATATTCTACTTATTATTTATAATTCCTATGAGTACTGTCCTAATTTTAACACCCACTTCCTGGATCTTACCCAATAGTCTAAATAAACCCATTGGGACAGTGAATGTAGGGGGGAAAGTGCAGGGGGGAAAGTACAACTGATGGAGGTAGCATCAAAGCTGAAACTGGGGTATTTGGTTTATGCATACCTTTCCAGTCTTGGCTCCTGCATATTGCCCTAACATACTCTACATTTTCATTCTCAGTTGCACAGAACTATTCACCATATTAGAACAAACCATATAACACCCTTTGATGGATTCTACAGTCTGCAATACCTTTGATTGCCCAGAAAATTCCTAGATATCTTTATTCAGACTTCTAATTTCAGCTCAATTATTTATTCCTCTACAAAGCATTCTCCAATTCCCCCAGATACAAATAATGATTAATTACTCTATGATTACATGTTTGTACACATCTCTCACGTAAAACTGTCACATCACATTGAATGTATATCCTATAAGAGAAGAGACAGTCAATCATTTTTAGTTAATTACTGAATTGCACCTGAAATAAGATGTCTAAAATCTGACTGCCTGGTTTTGAATCTTAACTTTACCATTACACCACCATGAGATTTTGAGCAAGATAGAATACCTTTCTAAACCCTATTTGTTCATTATGAACAATAGTCACAACAACAGCAAAAAAATGCATGTAAATCACTTATTACAGTGTTTGGCACCTGTAAACAACCCACCTCACTATTTCCTTTTTTTTGCATTCTCATCTATAAAATACTGGGCTTGGATTAGAAGGCCCATTTAACCCCTCCTGGCTCTAACATTATTTGACTCTACTCGTGATTAGACTGGAACTAGTTGGCCGTCTTAAATACCTCTGTGCTTGGACTGTAGCAGTAATCAGAAAAAGCTGTACCCTTGATTCTAAATCAGATAATTCTACGGAGCTCTAAATGTCAGGAAATATGTATATATACTTTAATTATTAAACCAAAATACATAATTGCCTTAATAACTTATATTTCCCTGATATAAGTTTCTTCCTCAACTTCCCTTCCAACATTCATGTGTACACATATTCATTACCAAAAACATTATTCTGGCGACATCCAACTGAGAAACAAAAAGAACTGCTTACCCATTGCTTAAAATATTTGAACATCATCACCCTGGGCACAGAGAACAAGTTATCCTAAAAAACTCTGGCAAAGTTCTCATCTGTATCCTCTTCCTGGGTGTCCAACCTTTTGTCTTATGTGCCATAGATTGGAAGAATAAGAGTTGCCTGGATCCACACATTAAAAACACAAATGCTAAAGAAAACTGATTAGCAAAAAAAAAAAAAAAAAGATCCATGCATACTTTTTGGGATATCCAACACCACAGATAAGCAAAAAGGTCCTCACAAAATTAGCATGTGGGCATAGGTTGTTCACCCCTGCTCGAAATCTTTATAACTCCCTACCTACAGCCAACACACACATACGCCCGATCTATCAACTTCCTTCAGATATCCTAAATTTTCTGGATTTTCTTTTTTTGCCCTTCTCATTGTTTCTATAACCACAAGTTCTCTACAAGTTTTAAGCCCTTTTTGCATGATTTAGCTCTTCATAAGAACTCTGACAGTGGCCCAGGAGGCTTAAGTGGTGGGAAAAAATGAATCAGGTAGGAGGTATATATGCCAGTGAATACTAGATTTGGTAGAGCAATTTCTCTTGTGTGGTAAGTGTAATTTTTCTTTCAAGGGAACAGGTGCTCTGGTCAAAGCCCTTTTTACAGGTAAAATTGGTGAAATGTTTTTGAAACCAGCCTTACAAATTAATAAAGGGGTGCATCCCGAGACCTGTGATAAGGGCCTAAACTTTGCAAAGATTCAGGCATAGTTAAAAATGATGATAGCCAGCCATTGTCCTGTAGATTGCATTCCTGTAATTGCTATTCAGGAGTCACATAGCTGATGATCATAAACATTCTTAACTTTCTCCATTGATAACATCATTGGTGAAATGTAAGGCTAGTTTTTGAGATATATCCCAGGTCCTGCCTTCCCGTGCAAAGGCTGACCCATCCAGACCAGTGGCCCGTACAGAGGAACTCACTTAACTGCTATTAAAACACCCACTTAGCAAAGGAGACAATTTCTATACCCTTGGTAGAAATTCCACCCTGCACTTGGCCAAATAACCGACTCAATTGCCTAGACTTTTGCCCACAAAACTATCTTTCAAATCCGTATCTCCCAAATTTTGGAGAGATGCATTTGAGAAATTCCTCCTGCTTTTATGATGACATATTCTCCCATGGCATCTGCAACATTAAACTCTCTATCTGCTTTAAACCCTGCCGTCTAGGTTATTGGCCTCTTGTTGAGCAATGGGCAATGAACCTGGCTGAGGTGTAACACTTTCATTTTGTTCAAATTAAAGAGTGCTTGTCATATAAAAAAAGTGTAAGGTAAAAACTACAAGTGATACTTGGCTTTGAAAATTTTACCCTTTACATATGACTCATCCCAAAACCATCATTCCACTGATCATTTAAATATTTGGCCCTGGCTTTAAAGTGCCATGGTGAATAAGACTCAGTCTCAGACTTTAGGTAGGTTACAGACTACTGGAATATAGATGTATAACAACAATTATATGCCCTGTGCTAGTATAAGTGAAATTACAAACTATGATTTTATTGCTTGAAAATAAATGTTTTATAGCCCTAAAAAGAGAATTGAACACACAGTTGGTAAATGATAAGACATAAGGAGACCATTTCTCTTATTCTGGAAAAAAATGTTCAAAATAACTATCCAAAGTAAAGACATTCAGACTGATGTGATCCCCACCTCCCATTTACAGTCGAGAGCAGAAACATTTCTGAACTCTCACATTTCAGGACTAGTAGCATAGGAATCTAAAGCATACCAGTGGATAGAGTATATAGATAAAGATTTAAATGGTATAGAGTGAACATGAGCAGAAAACTTTACAACTTCACATGAATGTAAGAAATGAGAAAAGTTTTATTTTTAGAATATGAAATATTTTATTGATTTACATAGTGTGTAAAAATTTCAAGGAAAGAAAATATCTCAGTAAAGTTGTAAATCTGGATTGCATTTTAAAGGCTCAGTGTAATTAAAATGTCTTCAGCTTATTTGCTTCAAATTCAGACTAAACATCAAAGAGATTAATAGTGGAATCAGAGGAAACTTGGAAACTCTCCTAAATATTTTTTTTGGTTGCTTTTTTTTTTTTGGAGTGCCATGGCATCATAGCTCACAGCAACTTCAAACTCTAGGGCTCAAGCAAACTTCTTGCTCAGCCTCCTGAGGAGCTGAGACTACAGGCACCAGACATGATGCTCAGCTGTTTTTAGAGACAAGGTCTCACTCTTGCTCAGTCTGGTGTCCAACTCCTGAGCTCAAGCAATCCACCCGCCTCGGCCTCCGAAAGTGCTAGAATTATAGACATGAGCCACCTCACCTGGCTTTATCCTATATACTTTTAAGTTTAAATATCATTTGCTCAGACCCTTATTTGGTTCCTATTCCAAAAATATTGATTATTATTATGATTCAAAAATAATAATGTATATATTATTGAAATAGCACCAGGTATGTATTTCTGAGACACTTTCTGTCCAAAAACATTGTACCCCAAGAACAATAGAGTTCATGAGAAAAGTATACTACTCAAAATTAGAATGATATCACCAAAATACCAACAAAATGTCAATCCTAATAAAAATACTAGCAAAATCAAATCTTCACTGACCTTTGCAATAAGAATCCTTCCTAGCCCATTCATGAAGCCCTATATCGTGGGGGATCGTGCTTTCTTTTAAGATGTAGTTCCTTGAAAAGTATGTTTCTAATTAGAAACCAACTTCATCAAAATTACAAATATAGTCCAAAAGGGGACTTCTTCATCAACCTTTTTTTGTCCACCTTCTCCAGAAGCTTGTCATGTGATGAGAGAAGAGGGGCAGCTCCTGAAGCCACACTAAACCCATTCTTCCTGCGCCCACAGAAAAGAATTTTCTAAAATGGCCTTTTTTTTTTTTTTTTTTTGGCCGGGGCTGGGTTTGAACCTGCCACCTCCAGCATACAGGGGCGGGCGCCCCACTCCTTTGAGCCACAGGTGCCACCCTTCTCAGATGGTCTTCTGAAGAGGTAAAAAGAGAAGCTTGTTTCCTGTGACTTCAAAACATTACCATGCTTGAAAAACTTACATATAAATCCTGACAAATCCCGTATTACACTGATCATCCCATTTGGTCAGCCATGATGAACCAGTTACCGTTAAGAGGACATGCATAATGCATTCCAGGCTGTATGGGACTGATGATTTCCAGACATAAAGAGGTGTTTTAATCTAAAAGGATTCGACAACATTAAAAAGCTATTCATTATAATAGCAAAGTCAAATGACGTCTTGCATGCAAGATCCTCGTTTGAGGGGCACTTAATATGCTGAAGCTTACAAAACAGTTAACAGATGCTTGTCATAAGAAATGGATTTTTAGAATTATTGATCTTTCAAAAAGCTTAAAAAATAAAGTATGCCATTAAAAGTAGAGTGCATATGAAAAATGCTTGATCTAGTTTGGTACTCCACTGTGCTATACCAACCTGTGAAATAATGGACCTATTTCTACCAAAGGGAAACCATGAGTCTGAGCACTCCTATCACACCTTGACTTTAAAGGACGGGTGAATCACTGGTGAGTGGGTTGGGTTTTCGGATTCCGGCCCCGTGGAAAGGGGGGCCCAGCAGACACAACTCCCACTGTGAGCTCAGGCTCAAGATCCCCTGTAGCGTTTCCCTCCGTAGAAACCCGAATACCACTGGGAAGGACTCCCGAACAGGTTTTGTGCCATGAGCCAAAGAGATAATCCTAAAAACTAACTGCAAGATTGTGTTATTTTAAAAATAAAGCAAAACAAAAACCTTAAAAGTGACAGATTAGTCTGTTAAGTGAGAATCTGGACCTGTTTCTCGTAACTCCAGCAAAATGGGATATTGAAAAGGCAGAAAGGACCAGGGTGCAGTGGCTTTTGCCTGTAATCCTAGCACTCTGGGAGGCTGAGACAGGTGGATCACCTGAGCTCATGAGTTCAAAATCAGCCTGAGTAAGAGCAAGACCCCATCTCTACTAAACATAGAAAAATTAGCAGAGCTTTGTGGCGGGCACCTGCAGTCCCAGCTGCTCAGGAGGCTGAGGCAAGAGGATCACTCAAATCTAGGAGTGTGAGGTTGCTGTGAGCTATGATGCCATGACACTCCTCTACCCAGGGCGACAGAGTGAGACTCTCTCTTAAAAAAAATTAAGCAAAAGGCATAAAGGGAAAATGACAAAAGATAGAAAAATGCTGATAATTATTAAATCTGAGTCCCAGCTGTATGGGGGTAAGGGAGCCACAATATTCTACTTATTTTGATAAGCTTAAGATTTTCTTTCTCTAGACAAGGAAAAAAGGAACTGTGAGCAATACCAAGTCTACTCTGTTTGGCAGGTTTATTTTATATTATAAAAATATAAATAAACAAAAGAAAAATAAAATTTTCTAGGCAACTAGTTTACTAAATTCCCATGGTTTGAAGATTTATTGCCAAGATATATACTTTTTCCTGAAATCAAGTGTTTTTTTCTTTTTTGTGGATTTTTGCCAGGGCTGGATTTGAACCCTCCACCTCCAGCATATGTGGCTGGGGCCCTACTTCTTTGAGCCACAGGCGGCACCTGAAATCAAGTATTAATGTTCTAAGAAAATATGTGTCTATGTTCACAGAATTTCATTAAGCTAAAGTGTCATTTCTTGTCTGTTCTTCTCAAGAAAAACAAGAAATTACATACAAAGTACTTAAATACAAAGCATTTTAAGTGTGGTAAACAAAATGAATCTAACAACCACTATGTTTAAAATGTAGTTATCATAAGAAAGTCTGAACGTTTTGATTATAAACATTCATCTTTCAAAGCACGTGGATTTTTTTTTAAATTTTAGTAAATTCAGTAAAGCCTTATCCTAACAATGTTGGTTTAGAAATGTATAGCATTAATGTAATTCTTAGTCACTAAGCAAAGTCAGAAAAACAAAGGCTACATTCATTGCTACTTTTGCATATAAAGGCAAAACACTTAGTCTTTATGTCACAACCATCCAGGATATTGAGTCCATCATTTTTAATGAGTTATTATATAATTGTCATCTTATAAACAAAGCTTGGAGAGTACCCTAATTGTCATGGTTTTTAAAGCAAATTTGGCATCCTGTGACTTTCTTATGGTAACTATATTTATGTACCTATGTTTCTTACTGGAGCCAAATGCACAGACTTCTTGATTAAAAATAAGGGTCTGCCTGTAATAATAATTCATTAGTACCTCTTTAACAATAGGGTAGATAATAAATACCTTCATCTGACTTCCAATCAATGTATATATAAGGACAAGTGCCTAATTTTGCTCAGTGAGAATCCACATCAAGAGAAAAAATGGGGCAATTTCTTTATCACGAACTCACAGATTTATTAATTGTCACAAACAACCAAGAAAGCATGTACAATTTACTGACTCTGTATAGTTTGAATGAACAATGGCCAAGGTGTGGTACTGAGAAGTACCACACCATCTGTATTTTTGTTGATTTCAGTTAGAAAGTAAATAAAAGTATGACGTTTCTGTGAAGAAAGGTCACTGACCATTCATTTGTCAAATGCATTTGAGCCCTTACTCTGTACCAGGCAGTGGGCTATCACTAATGATACATAGATATACAAGCACTCACAGCCCTTATCTCTCAGACTAACTGTTGTCATGTGTAATTTCTTCTCAATGTTCTGTTGCCCCACCCAATGAATAGCCTTCAGGCAAAGAAAAGTTTAGGATAGGAAAAGAATTAGGGCAAAATAGACAAAAGACATTTTGTTGAAAGGAAACCTTTGATGACCCATATCCTACTATTAATACAAATTAGCAGTTACTGAAAATTGACTATAAGCCAGAAAACCTTGTTTTTTCTCATTTTAAAAGCCTACATATACATGACACTTCAATCCTCTATACTTCAATTTCTCCCTGGAAATCTGTTTGAGTGCATGTTAAGATTTTAAGGGGCTAAGAGAAACTACTTTTAATTTTCTTCTTCTTTTAAACTTCTTACGACTTGTTAAATAGAACATGAAACCTACAATCTTTCACAGGGTGACATCCCTCCTTTCCTGTAGCAATCCTTTTTGATCTCATCAGCAGGATTTTGACTACAGTGGGGGGAAAAAGCAGCAGGAGAAAGTGAACACTTAATTGAAAACAAACGTCAATTTAAATACAGACAGGAAAAGCTAAAGACATTTACAAAATATATGCACTCAGCAAAGGGAAGTTATAAGGAAAAATGAATATTGAAGCAGGAAATATTCCTCCATAGTAGGCCTGAGTCGGTGGGATTCACTGTAATAAAATAAATGTGTATCAATCGGACTGCGCCAGGCTCTGTATTAGGCAACGGAACAGAGCAGCTAACACAAATACTTCTTTTTATAATATTCAGCACTTAATAAGTGACTCTGGGATACATAGCTATTTTCATTTCCACTTTATAGGTCAAGCAAGTGAATCCCAATAAAGCTTTGTGGTACAATGGTACACAGTTAATAAGCGCAGAACTGGAATTCGTGTTCAAGCTCCTAACTCTAAGTGCAGTGCTCTTCCTGTACCATAGTGTCTCAGATGATCTCCACGTCCAATAAAGACTTCTACTAATATTATTTATACTTATTGTAGGCTTGGCACCTGTGGCTCAATGGGCTAAGGTGCCAGCCACGTACATCTGAGCTGGTGGGTTTGAATCCAGCCCAGGCCCGCCAAACAACAATGACGGCTGCAACCAAAAAATGGCCGGGTGTTGTGGCGGGTGCCTGTAATCCCAGCTACTTGGGAGGTAGAGACAGGAGACTCGCTTGAGCCCAGGAATTGGAGGTTGCTGTAAGCTATGATGCCATAGCACTCTATCCAGGGTGACAGCTTGAGGCCCTGTCTCAAAAAAAAAAAAAAAATATATATATATATATATATATATATATTATTTATACTTATTGTAATGATATCTAAGAATTTATTTAGCATTTATTATGTGATAGGCATTGTGTTGATACTATATAGAATCTAAATACATTAGCTAATTAAATCATCACAACACTTGATGAATTAGATGTCATTTCTGTCATCATACAAATGAATTAACTGAGGCTTATGAAGTCAAGTATATCTTGTTGCCAAGAGTGCTCTAGGTCCCCCAGCCAGTAAGTAACAGAAATCGGACTCCAACCCTGTCTGATTCTAAACCCTGTGTTCATGGCCAATACAGGTGATTCCCAAACTTCCCTGATGAGAACACACACTTGCGTACTTAATGAAAAACACAAATTTCCAGGCCTTTGTTTCTGGATTCTGATATAGTAGGTTGGGCATAAAGCCTGATGTACAAATTTTTAACAAGCACTGGACAAATATCAGATCAGTAAAGGAAACCCATACTTTACATTGACGTTAATTTCAACTTCTGTAATTTACCTTATAGCTGAGAGGCTGGCAAGCATTTTCTGTAAAGAGCTAGACAGTAAACATTTTAGACATTGCGGGCCAAGCAATTCCTGTTGCAAATACTCATCTGTGCTCTCGGAGTTGGAAAGTAGCCACAGGAAACATGTTAAGAAATGAGTATGGCTAGGTTCCCACAAAACACTTACGGACACTGAAATATGAATTTCACTTAACATTCATGTGGCATAAACTAGTATTCTTCTTTTGATTTTTTTAACCATTAAAACTGTAAAATTATTCCTATGCCATAGATCATACAAAGACAGGTATACAGAATTTGGGTTTGGGCCTACTTTTGAACATGTCTGTTTTAGCCATCTTTCTCTTAGAGGTTCACTCCAACTGAGTTAATAGTTGACAGAAAATTCTTTTCTAAACTTATCCCTACTGACATTTCCAGTTATGTCCCCATTTTTTTTCCTTTCTGTCTCCTTCCTTCCTACCATGATGTCTAGAAATTAATTTTAAATTCAAAAAGCATCTTCTAACAATTCTGTAAATATCATTATGATGTCTTTGGGGGAAAAATTAGTGAAGTAAAACAGATTTATTATAAGGATTAAGGCGCTCTTGCAACTATTTAGGCCATAACCACAGGATAATTAAATGAATTTTATCATTTCAGTGGATCACTACCAACAAGCATTAAGCTTAAGAATTATAAGAAAAGGGCGGTGCCTGTGGCTCAGAGGAGTAGGTCACCAGCCCCATATGCCAGAGGTGGCGGGTTCAAACCCAGCCCCAGCCAAAAAAAAAAAAAATAATAAGAAAAAACTTTTGGCAGCTCACCATCTAAGTTCATGACATGCAGATTGGCTGTACATCTCTGGACATCAGGAAAACTTTGCCTCACAGTTTTAATCGAGGTATAATCACATCCTTTTGACTTTCAACTTCACTGAATCCTTTTCTAATAAACTCCACTATAATTTTTCCTGATCTGAAAAGCCTCTCTTGTGATTCTAACTGAAAACAAATAATTTTAAAAACAGGTCAATGAATGTTTTATTTGAAAGGATGGCATAGCTAGGAGATCATCTAACATAAAAACATCACTGAATGCAATGATGTGCCGGTCCCCACTGCTTCCTTCTGACTTAACCACCTGAGGCTTCACCTGTTTTTGTCAACAGCGTGTTTTGCAGAACTGGAAGAGTACTGAACATACAGAAATGGGCACATAGTCCCTCAGCATCTACCAGACTGGATTCCAAGGAGTGAGATAAAAATAGCCCAACAGAAAACAGCTGCCTTTCACTATCATTTTGTACAAAAAAATGCTCTAGAAAACAGCTGTCTTGTATTAGAATTTTGCTTTCTAGAACCCCAATAAAAAGCCCAAGCTACTCATCTTAAATGCTGGCATTCTCTTTTTCATTTAATGCAATGCTCTTTTCTCCCTTGGAAAGTGAAATAAACTTCTTGGTTCAAAACCTACCTTAATCTTTGAGTTAAGAATTCTTTTTCAGCCTGCAGTATAAGCCCCCTGACATTATTCACATACACTTGCTCCTCTGTAGTTTGTCATATGTTTTCTCTAGTTCGTTTATTTATTTAGTTTATTTAATTATTTTCTGAGAGATACACTTCTTTTTTGTTGAGAAAAAAATTTTCTTTTTTTCTTTGATTTGAGACAGAGCCTCACATTGTCACTCTTGGTGGAATGCAATGGCATCCTATCTCACAGCAACTTCAAACTCTTGGGCTCAAGCTATTCTCTTGCCTCAGCCTCCAGAGTAATGGGACTACAGGCACCTGCCACAACACTCTTTCTCAGGCTGGTCTCAAACAGGTAAGTTCAGGCAATCCACTTGCCTTGGCCTCTCATAGGTCTGGGATGAGAAGAAATACTTTGCAGGGATTAATTCTACATTAAAGAAAGAACAGATATACATTTGGAACACACAGGATGTTCTAAGACTATGCTATGATGTTGTAAAGAGAGTATGACATTTGAAAAACTAGGGACTTTTAACAGAATTTCAAGGAAGAAAGAGATATAGGAATTATGCAATATAACTTTTTCTTCATTTTTTATTTGAGTCAAAATCTTTCTCAAGAGATACCCAGAAATTGCTTACATGATTTCACTGGCAGGAAGCTCAAGAATACAGTAGTAGCTGTGAATTAAAATAAAATTTTAAACCCCTCAACCAGCTGACTGATGATAAAAACGTGAGGTAAATGCCATGAGAAGGGCATGCCTCATCAGGGCCCTGTCCCTTCTTATAGACACCCTTGACATCCTTTGTAACTCATTACAGGGCTACTAAGACTAGACAAGACATAGCTGCAGGTCCTTAATTTACATAACAAAATACTTGAGTCCAGGCCTATTGCTGGTGGTTTATCTCTGTCTGATTAACAGACTTCTTTATTTTAGCTTTAACCATTCCGATCCTTAGACTAAACTTCATTTCTTTAACCAATGACAAATGAAAGTCTTTAAAGCTACCTGTAATCTGTAAGCCGCTACTCAGGGATATCCCACCTCTTTTGCGGTCAAATCAATGTACGCCTTCCATGTATTGAATTTCAACTTTAAGTGTAATTCTGGTCTCCCTGAAATGTAGACGAAACTGTAACCCAAGCACAGCAAGTCCACTTGCTCAAGCATTCCTAGGTATGGCCCTGGGGCATGGTCCTCAGATTTGGCTCAGAATAAATCTCTTTATTTTACAGAATCTGGGTTCTTTTCTGTTGACAGAACCATCATGATCTTTAACCAACCCTGTTAGCCCTTCCTTCCTCACATTAAATTGAAATTCTGTCTGTAACTTTCACCCAATTGCCCCTTGGGCATAATAATTCCTAATATAAATTAGTGACACTATATAACAATGTATTCAGAAATGCTTATAAAAGAACAGAAGTAATGTCCTAAAAAAGGACAAAATGTATTGCCGATTGTCTCTTCAGTGCTGCCCCTAACACACACTCTTTTTGGGAATTAAAACCTGCATTCCTATCAAGGCCAACAATCAGAGGGGCAGGTGTGTATTCTTTGTTCTTTGTACCACAAGAGATGTCCCAGTGGAATTGTCCAGGCACAAATCAAAAGATTGTCTTCAGTAGGGATGCCACAGTTTAACAGCAATAGCCTGAAGCTGAAAACTCCCTTTGCAAGTGCTGTATTTCCTCTGAAATGGAGGACAGTGGTTCTTTAAGAGAAATGCCATCCTCCTCACTTGCCAGGAAAGTGGTGAACTTCTCTTACCTTTTCTTCAAACCACTTGCCCGTCTTCTTCATGAGGTCCCAGGGACAAGAGCCTAAATTTCAGTAACATGTGTGGCATATATGTATATGTATGATTATATATCGTATAGTAAACATAAAATCTTCAGCCAAATACATCAAAAACAGCCCATCGCTCATGCTAGCTCTGCCTCGTGAGGGCTTCAGTTCCAGCGAAATGATGAATCATGCATTGAAAGAGAGGAGGAGAGATCTGGTTTGAGTCAACAGGAGCTCAAGAAATCTCGGGTTAAGAGGTCAGCTTCATTTTTCTCTGGTTTAAGTACCTAATGCCGCATCTCAGGTGTGGGGCATTTTCCTAGACATTAGATTCAAAGTAGAAGTCCAAAGAAGAGGTTAGAGGCTAACCTTGGAATTCCGTGCAGTTTGGAAACAGGAAAAGTAAGGCAGCTCAGCGAGTTCACCTTCACCCAACTAGAAGCAACCAGATGAAAATGCGATGTCCCGAAAAGTTGCCTTCAACCCCCCACCACACCCACACAAGATTCTAAATTGAGTGTACTGAACAGCCAAGGAGTAACATCTTATGATTCCCTAAGACTGCCCCAATTCAAGTCCTCAATTCTGTTTGGTCACAGAAATAATCTGGACTCCAGCAGGAAGATCAATCATCTAGAAAATGTGTATATAGATACAGAATCTGGCAATAGTCACAGCTATGGATTCCGCCAGAAAGTAATATGTGTAACCTGTATTTTCTGTACCTTGGTTTCCTTTAATGCAAATAGCACCAATAAGAATAGCACCCAGTGTGCTCACTTTGGCAGCACATATACTAAAATTGGAACAATACAAAGGAGATTAGCATGGCCCCTGAGCGAGGATGACACGCAAATTCATGAAGCGTTCCATATTTAAAAAAAAAAGAATAGCACCTAGTGCACAGGGTAGATGTGAAGGTTAAATGAGTTATGTATACGAAGTACTTAGAACAATACTTGGCACAGACCATGTAACATAAACAAATGTTACTTATTGCCAATATAAAGTATCCATTTGCAAATACCTACCAGACCATGTAACATAAACAAATGTTACTTATTACCAATATAAAGTATCCACTTGCAAATACCTACCAGACCATGTAACATAAACAAATGTTACTTATTACCAATATAAAGTATCCATTTACAAATACCTACCAAACTGCAAGGTAATTGTAGATTTTTGTGTTGGTTGCAAACTGTGAGCTCTTCAAGGCCAGGAGCTTTTATAGTTACTGGCTCAATTATTGTGTTCTTAGTAGCCTGAACACAAACATACCAAATTATGTGTCAAATATACCAAATAAAGTTTCTGGAAGAAATAAACTAAATAAGTTGCTTTTTCATATTCCATTTGGTTGGTCACCTGCTCCTTAGGTAGCTGGATTTTTTTTTGTTTGTTTGTTTTTTGTAGAGATAGTCTCACTCTATTGCCCTCGGTAGAGTGCTGTGGAGTCACAGCTCACAGCAACCTCCAACTCCTGGGTTTAGGCGATTCTCTTACCACAGCCTCCTGAGTAGCTGGGATTATAGGCGCCCTCCACAATGCCCGGCTATTTTTTGATGCAGTTTGGCTGGGTCCGGGTTTGAACCTGCCACCCTCGGTATATGGGGCCGGCACCCTACTCGCTGAGCCACAGGCATCGCCCATAGCTGGATGGATTTATAAATATTTTTATTTATAAAAATAATTTTTCCAAATAATTTTTATGTATAAAAATACTTTGATATAATAAAGTTATGATGGACAGTTTGGAAATTCATAATAAATCTAAAATTTATTAGGAATTTAAAAGGTCTGCTTTAATCATGAAAGATAAACTGAATCATATACACAGCTTGTTAAAACTTCTCTTGGCTGCTGAAATTAAAAGGCTTACATTAAAACTTAGAAATAGGACAGTAAGCAGCAGTGAATAGGTCTAGAGACTGACAAGCTCTTAAGATGCTGCAGAAACAACCTCTTTCAATTAATGAGTCTCCAGGATTAATTCTTCAGTAATTTGCATAAGTATTTTAAATTTCATTTTTGTCTTGGACACTTAAACAGAGAGCTTTTTATAGATGTATCCAAACCTGATTCTAGCCAGGCAGTGCCAAAGGAAGCTTGTGTGGCCACACGACTATGGCCAAATTTTTGCAACAGTGGCCATGTTAATAGCGGGGTTTCACTCCGTTTGCAAAAGTCCTTGGAACAGATTAAATCAGTGCCTCAACTTTAAATGAGGAAATGTCAAGTTGTTTGTAACTTGCTTGGCAATGAACTCAGAGAACTCTACAGAGGCAGTGGAATTCCTTGAAATGCTTAATTGGAATTCAGAGTGTTGGAGGTTTTGCAAACGAGATAGGCAGGTTTAGAACAAGATTACTTGAAGGCTAATAGAGAGAGCCTCTGGTGAAAAACTCAGTTTAAGGGAAGACGTATACATAGTGCAATCTAGTATCAAAACCCTGGTTATCAGGCAGTGTCAGTGGCTCAAAGGAGTAGGGCACCAGCCCCACATGCTGGAGGTAGCAGGTTCAAACCCAGCCCTGGCCACCACCAAAAATACTGCCCCCAAAACCCCGCCAAAACCCCCCTGGTTATCAGTGGGAAATAAAAGTTCTGATGGCTGTCACTTGAACCTGTGCTGGGGATATGGTCTAGACCAGGGGTCCTCAAACCATGGCCTGCAGGCCACATGCATTGGTGTGAATTGTATTTGTTCCCATTTTGTTTTTTACTTCAAAATAAGATATGTGCAGTGCGCATAGGAATTTGTTCATAGTTTTTTAGTTTGTTTGTTTGTTTTTTAAACTATAGTCTGGCCTTCCAATGGTCTGAGGGACAGTGAATCGGCCCCCTGTTTAAAAAGTTTGAGGATGCCTGATTTGGACCTTGCAACTCAGCAGAGAATGTTGGAATTGAAAGCCCACAGTGCTTTTCAGAAAGGGAATTTTGTGAGACTTGGAACTCAGATGGCATTAATTCAAAGACCAAATGATAAATTATGACATGTTTGAGGATGAGGGATGCCCATCTTGGTATGGGTCATAGAATGGTTCTAATGCACTGGGCCTAAATGGAGCACCAGTGCAACTCTGGGAACCCCTGCAGACAATGACTTAGTGGTCACGTCCTGGCGTTTTCACAGTCGTCAGCTGCAACTCACAAGCACTCTGTGGTACGATCTGCGGTACGATGACACCCACTAGAAAATCTGTGAAGATGCCCTATGGGTGCAGGGAAAAATATAGCTATTCTTGTAAATATGACTTCCTATATGACTGCAGGTAAATAAAAGCTGAACAGGCTCAGTGCCTGTGGCTCAACGGGCTAAGGCGCCAGCCGTGTACACCTGAGCTTGTGGGTTCGAATCCAGCCCGGGCCCGCCAAACAACAATGACAGCTGCAACCAAACAATGGCCAGGCGATGTGGCGGGTGCCTGTAGTCCCAGCTACTTGGGAGGCGGAGGCAGGAGTCTCACTTGAGCCCAGGAATTGGAGGTTGTGGTGAGCTGTGATGCCACAGCACTCTATCCAGGGTGACAGCTTGAGGCTCTGTCTCAAAAAATAAAAATAAAATAAAACCTGAACAATTTTGGGTTAAACAAAAAAATTGTATATGTTTTTTAATTTTTATTTTTGGGAATTGTTATATCAAACAATAGAATTCTGGGATCAAGATGTTCTCAACAATCAGATTGCTCTCTACTCAGCCAACCATATTCATCCGATACTAACCCACCTTTAATTCCTGATCGACAGGTCTTGTTCATAGCACTGTACACATGCTCTGAGCATTTATTGCTTTTCTCATTATTTCCGTCTCAGCTCATAATGCTCTTCTCTGTTCTATCAATCTAAACCAAATTTATTATTCAAAACTCTACATAATTGATTTATTCCTTCCACAAAATCTGCTCTCACAATTCCAATCCTTTGAAACGCAAACCACTCCCTCTTTTTTTTGCCTCTTATAATATACTATCTGTATTGTTTTGTGCTAAGTGCTAAATATTTCTTAAGTGCTTATGTAGACTCCTGAATTGAATGGAAGGCTTGGTGAAGGTAGGATTTAGGTCTTAGATATATACACTGACTATACTGTTCAGCTCAGCACTGAGCAGGAAGTGTTGAATATTCCAAAGACACCAAACATAGGGTTCAGCAGAAGTAATGCCCATTTGTGCTTGGATGTGATATTGTTACGTTATAGAATTACATGCAAATAAAGCAAGTTACAAATAATGGCACAAATAATGCCCTTTTTTCATGAGCTGGTAATATCTACCAATTTTTTTTACAAAATCATAAGTATGTGATTCTGCAACATAACAATATCACACTCAAACACAAAAGGGCATTACTTCTGTTGGACCCTGTATACTAAAGACACTAAGAAAAAAAAAATCAAGTAGCTAATCTATAACTCTTCTACCATGGAACAAGTCATATATCAGTATAAGTTGAAGACATTTTCAGAAATATACACATAAATAGCTCATAATATTCAAGTTACCTTATATTTTATAATCCTTATGGAATAAATTATTTAAGGAATAAATTATAATTCACTTCAAAAATATTGCCCTCCAGTTTACTCATGAATAAATGGCTATGGGCATACACTCCATTTCCAGACTACGTGACCCAGAGTAGCTTTTGAGAATCTCCTTTTATAAGTGGCCTAAAAAGAGCCGCAGTGGTAAAAGTGGCCTTCAAAACAAGTGAATCCTTGAAACCATCTCTCCTACAACTCAGAAAAGCAATACCCAGAATCTGTTTCTTAGGCCATGCCATCAAGACTCTATTTAAACATAACAAACAAAAAGTTCAGAATATGTAGTCCTGTTCAAGTTATTTTATTTACCAGTTTCCAAATACGTATACACAAATACAAATACACACACACACACACACACACACGAGTTTCATGAAACAATACCTAAATCATATACAATCCCAAGCCTTTACCACTTCTTGCACTATTTTTTTTATATTTTCTATCCTGTTGCAATATCTCAATACTTTAATTTCACTAATTTCATAAACAGGTCCCAATCTACATTGTAAAAAAATAATACTTAAGAAGTGGGCAAAAATAAACGGTTTTTATATTTTTTTCTTTCTTTTTTTTTTATTTTTTGAGACAGAGCCTCAAGCTGTCACTCTGGATAGAGTACTGAAACATCACAGCTCACAGCAACCTCCAATTCCTGGGGTCAGAGAGTCTGTTGCCTCCGCCTCCCAAGTAGCTGGGACTACAGGCACCCACCACAACGCCCGGCCATTTTCTGGTTGCAGCCGTCATTGTTTGGCGGGCCCTGGGGCTGGATTCAAACCCGCCAGCTCAGGTGTACGTGGCTGGCGCCTTAGCCCGTTGAGCCACAGCGCCGAGCCAGTTTTTATATTTTTTAAAACTAGACATTTTCAAATTGGTAAGAAAAGTCATTTTTATATCTCCAAAATCATATCTAAGAAGAAACTCTCCTACATACGGTATTCTGAGTACATGAAACTCTTGATATATATGTTGTGAATCATGGTAAGCTAGGATTCGACTGAAGTAAAGGTTTAAGCAATTTAATATACTGTATATTGTAAATTTAAAAATGGTTTTATAAGCCTTTACACTTTCATCGAACATTTTTAAGGGCAAATAATAAATATCACTTATTAAAGCAAAAATAAATGAGACACCAAGTAATAATCCTGAGCAAGTATGTACAAGTCTATTAAGAAAAGGCTAAAACTTATTAATGACATTTAAAAAATCTGGATAAATGGAGAGTTGTATCACATCTATGAATAAAATCATTCAATAGCATAAAGGCATTAAATCATAGCATATTAATCTAGAGATTGATATACAAATTCAAATGTTTTGCAAATCAGCTTTTGGTAGTGTTTGTGCACTTTTTAAAATTTCAGAGTATTAGGGGGTACATTTGTTTTGTTTGCATACTTTGTGTTTTGCACAAATTGAATCAAAGTTAAAAATGTGCCCCCTACCCAGTATGCACTGTATCCAAAAGGTGTGAATTTACTCATCCTTTCCTGTCCTCTCTCCCAGTTTGATTTTCATTGAGAAGTTCAATACCTTTTAAATAAAATTCACAACTAAATTTGTACAGTTATTTAGGGACAGATGACTTTAAGAGCTGATATAAAATTTATATGGAGACGAAAGAGCCAGCACAATTTAAGAAAAAACAGCCAGGAGAGGGTACCATCCTGCTTACCATAAAGTAATAGTAATAGAGAGCATGTTACTGACCCATGTATGAATGGAACAGATGAAAGGAACAGAAGAGAATGTTCAGAAACAAAGTGTAAGTGGGGAAAATGGATTACAGGCTATTAATAAAATTGAATATCCATGTACAAAGCAGCGAGGTTCTCCAACTTGATTAAATACTTAAATAACAAAGCAAATATGTAAACTTTTAGAAAACATAGGAAAATATTATTGTAATATGGAATAGGGAGGAAGGATTTCTTAAAAAATTTAAAACAAAGAAACAAGTATAAAGAAAACAAAACAATAAATTTGCTTCATTCAAATTAGAACACTTTCGCAGACAAATGTTACACTTTAAAAAGATAAAAAGAAAACCTATAAACAGATTATTTGCAGCGCTTACCAAAAGGATTTGTATTCAAAATATAAAAAGGACTCTTAAACACTAGTAAGGATAAAGCAAACAGTTGTATAGATAAATGGTAAGCAATTCTAGAAATTCATGGAACAAGAAGATCAAAGGCCGATAACATGAAAAGATGTATCAATATTGCTAATAATCATAGAAAACTTCATATAAACTCACATGCATTTATGTGCTCATAAGACTAGAAAAAGTAAAATGCCTTGTTGAGGATGAGAAGTACTAAGAACACCCAAATGCTGCTGACAGTTGTATACTGAAGAGTAATAAGGTAATATACTGTAAAACTAAAAATGCACGTCAGGACCCAGTAGTTTACTCTTATGTATCTACATAGACTAAACTCATGTATGTGCTCAAGGAGACATGTTTCAGAGGGGTAACAGCAGTGCCACCTTGAATAAGGAAGACTGGGAAAAGTGTAAACATCTATGACATGAAAACAGAGCAATTGAGCTCCTCCCACCTCAGCCTCCCAGGTGGGATTAACAGGCATGCACTAGCATACCCGGCTTAAAGTTTTATTTCTTAAACCACACGATTAGTGCTTAAGTATCATCATAATACTCTTCATTATCTTTTGCATTTTCCAAATGTTTTACATATTATAAAAGAAAAAAGAAAAAATACACAAGAGAAAAGTAATCCCTAAAGTACACATATAAACTATGCACTAAATTTCACTGATTCTAAGATGCTGTTTTTCATTTACTGCCTCTGAAATTAGGATGCATCTTACAATTGATGGTGCCTGAAACTCAATGAAATAGAGTGCTTTTTTCATATATAGCAAGTGGCAGAGAGAAAAATAGAATCACTACTATCGTAAGTTGATTCTTTTCCCTATCTAGCTTTGATTGATTTCTCCGATCCTGGATGCTGAAAGCAAAACTGCTCTGCCTTTAAATTTCCTTATGAGAATAATGGTAAAAACAAGACCTGCTCTGAGTCCTTGCTGTGCTACCTGGTCTTCTGCTGAGCAAAGAGTTCAAGCAGAGGTTGCAGCAGCTCTTCAGGGGGCTTTATTCCTCTCAGGATTTATCTGGGATTGAATACGGGTGCAGGTCCTGGAATGCCTGAACCAACTGTTTTGAGCCTACTTTGGGGATAAAAGGCTACTGGGCACCAGGATTTGGAAGCCGTCAGTGGACAGAAACAGCATGGAAGCGTGGGTGCTCTGGCTGGGATAAGAGATGGGACATCGTTCAGCAGGCGCCATTTAGATGGCACAGGTGCATCGGAGGCAGTGTGGAACCTACACTGACTTATTTATAATAGAACGTATTAATATAAAACAATGAAAAGAAAACACCTACTGTGACCAGACGGGAATTGTCCCTCTGAAGGAGCGGTTACTTGTTCTAGGGTAGGAAGTGGATATGCATGTTGGTGCTTTGGTGGAAGAAACGAGGGGGAGAAAAGAAACTGAAAGGAAGTAATAAAATGTGAAAATTGAGAAGCAATGGTGCTTTGAGATCCCAGTGCACACTCTCCACACTTTTCCAAAACAGAATGGCAGGGTGGGACCTGCAAGTCTGAACAACTCTACAAAACTTTGTGTCTGGGACCTGAATCGCCTTTGGTGGACAGTAACTCTGGCCGACGCTAAGTGAGAGGTGAGCCCCATTCTTTCCTAAACTTTGAAAAAAAAAAAAAAAAGGATAGACATGATAGGTGTCTAAACCTGTTCCCGTGGCAACATCTATAAATGGAGGCCTAGTCCCTGACCTATATCCTCACGCCATATCACTAGGATTCTCTCCTTCCCATAGTGATGGAGCTGGTCAGGACCAGCAAGGACTGACTTGGAGAGAAGTATCATGTTCTTAGCAGTAGAAAGCTGATCATCAGTACAGGGCTGATCCTCAAAATCAAAGAAGAGCTTTTGTGAAATAAACAAGATGGCGCTCTCACTGTTCAAAAGGAACGGAAAACAAGAGTTTATTTTTTTCACTTCAAACCAGAAAACCCAGGAGTATTTGTTAATACCTACCTTGCAAGGCATAAAGAGAAGTCATGGGAAACAGAGTTGAGCTCTCTCTTTAAAAGGAGGAAAGAAGAGAACCACAGAAATGCCCCATTAAGTTTCATGTTAATTCAAAGGAAGGACAGAGCAAACCAAGTATGGGAAAGACTGCCATTAGTGGAAAATTTCAACTTTTCTAGGAAATCAATAAATACTTTCAGTTTTTCTCAATATCTAATCATCCATGGGAATAACAAAGATCATGTATATGAGCAGGCTCACTCAGTGAAATAAATTCTCCTGGAAAACCACATCCTAGTAGATTTGAGAGGAAATTGAAGATTTTCTTCTTCAGTAATGTAGTCCTTTTACACTTGTCTAACATATATGGGTTTTTCCATTGGTTAATTAAAATGCTGTCTTGTGGCCACACAACATCTTTAAAATTTCTCCTCCATAAAGTACTTACTTACCAGAGACCCACAAAGACAAGTGAAGCTTATTAAGGATATGGCCAAGGTAGCAGAGTCTCTCGAAACTAAGGAGAACATCCCTACTTTCCGACCAAGCATTTACAAACTCACTGAGAAAGAAGAGAGGTAAGAATAAAATCAGAGTTTGTGCTGATTTACACATACATATTTGTTAAGCTTGGGCTCTACTCCTGTATATGATTGGGGATTTCTGTGTGTGTATATGGTTATTCATACTTGGAATAGATTTTTTTTGTGGCTTTTTAAAAAATTAATGGAGATTTTAAAATTAATGAGGCCAAACAAGTACCAATCACAAAAGGGCAGACAGAGTCTCAGTTTGGCTGCATGCGATGTGTTTTCCACATTAAAGGGAAATAAACAAAAATTTCTGTGAGGCTTCTGCTATGGCTACTGGAACAAAATTACATGAAATAAGTTTAGATTCCAAAAAGGATGTAACACAAAATGTTAAATTCTGGCTATTAATGTTTGATGACAATAAAATAATAGGAAGAGCATTAAAAAGTATAATAGCTGGAATGGTTCACACAGCAGGGTTATCTGACTCATCTGGTGAACTAATGGCAACTGATCCAGGCACTAATGCACAGCCAGAAGAATTGTAGACATTTACAAAAATGTGTATGAGCATTTTTTTGTAGAAAATGCATTCTCCCTGAGGGAACTACCTGCATCCAACTTTAATAATAATAATTATAATGACAAAATAACAGTAATAACATGTATTATTTAATCTTCCAAAAGCTCACAAAAACCTTCCAAAGTGACTACAGTTATATTATCCCCATTTTACTTGATGAAGAACGAAGCCACAGAAGGTTAAACAAGTTGACCAAAATTATGTACCTAGAAGGGAAATAACAAAACTAGGATTTCTTCCTGAGTATTCTCCTTTTTTTTTTTTTTTTCTAAGACAGAGTCTCAAGCTGTCGGCCTGGGTAGAGTGCGGTGGTGTCATAGCTCACAGCAACCTCCAAGTCAGGCTCAAGCGATCCTTTTGCCTCAGTTTTTCTGTTTTTAGTAAAGATGGCATCTCCTTTTTGCTCAGGCTGGTCTTGAACTCATGAGCTCAAGCAATCCACTGCCTCGGCCTCCCAGAGTGACAGGATTACAGGCGTGAGCCACTGTGCCCGGCCTGATCCTGAGTATTCTGACTCCAGAGAAGGGCTGTGATGTGAATAGGGACCACTGCTAAGGCCACATAATCTTTGGAGGACATCATATGCTAGGGTGGCTTCTCAGAGGGAAGAGAGATAAGAAATAAGGAAAAGAGGTGAAAATGTCATTGTGTCTTAGCATTGTAAGGTAAGAATATAGGAATGCTGAAGAATGCTGTTTCTCATCACTTTAAAGAAGGGAAGTGATAGTAATGCCCTCCTAAAGAAGATTGCAAATGCCTTCCCACCTTGCTCTATACCACATTTAAGTTCATATTCAAGGAAAGCTTTATAGCAGTGCCGTCTTAGTCATAGGAATATGTTCCAAGAAGTCACCCAGTGAACACCATCCATGGATGGTACCAAACCCTATGTATACCACATTTTTTCTATGCATACTTAACTACTACAAAGTTGAATGTAAAAATCAGGTGCAGGACAATATTAACAACTAATGCTAAATAGGACAATTCCACCCATATACTCCCTGCACTTCTAACCTCATTTATTCATTATATGGCGATGCATTAAAGAAAGGTAAGAAGGTGGTCCCTCCCAATACATTACCGTACTGTACTGGCCTTCCTTCTCCTTGTGATGATGTGAGATGATACAACGTCTACATGATGAGATGAACTGGGATAATACAGGCACTGCGATGCAGCAGCCCAGGCTGCTACTGCCTTCTAATAGTGCATCAGAGAAAAGATCACCTGCTTCTGGTGATCCTGGACCATTGAGCCAAGAGATGCCAACGACGGCATGTCCGGAGCAGACGATGTAAATGCCTGATTGTTCAGCATGGACATGCTGGACACAGGGATGAGTCATGTCCCAGGAAGGACAGAGCACATATGAGATTTCATCACGCTACTCAGAATAGTGTGTAATCTAAAAGTTATGAATTATTTATTTCTGAGAACCATGGAAAGTAAAAACCATAGATAAGGGGGAAACTTCTATACTTAGACGAATCCTTGGCCCTTGGCAAACACAGTTGCTGGAAATTAGGCACTTAAATATTCCTGTGTAGAGGCTATCCTTAGCATGCTGATCAGAAGTCTCTATTTTTAGTTAATATAAAAAGGGAAACACAGCATTATGTGTAAGAAATTAAACTACAAAGAAATTAAACAGTAAATGAGCAGGCAGTTCAGAGAGTCTCTGAATACAGATGGCTCATACAACTCCTGGATTAGATTTCTAAAGTCAGACTGGAACAATAACAACAAAAATCCAGGCTAACCCAGAACTTAATTTTTATATGCCTGCCAAGATTTAAAAACCATGGCCTGTTTCAATATGCTGTTTCTGAGAGCACATAATAGCTGAAAGCCCCTGGAAACAAAATCAGGTTAACCATTCAAAATGGGCCAACACTGGAGAGAGAATCAGAAGCATGTTAATTTATCTTTTTATTTTGTGCGTTTATTTAATGCCTTTCCTCCTAAGAGCACACAGTAGCACAGAGTATAGCCACAAAGAAATCACATAAAATGTACAACTCTCCACGCTTGTGTATGAATAATTATTTTATACTTGTAAATAAAGTCCAATCAAGTGGTTTGGAAAATCTACAAGTGACATTATAAGCATTATCTCCAGTGCAGAGAGTACCTCATATTTGTTTCTGTAATTTTCTTAAAATTAAAGTGTTTTCCAACCATTTCTGAGAAGTTACATGATAAGAGAAGGTACTCCTGCTAAGTGAACTGCGAAATAATTCTTTCTTTCTGAATTTCTGTGAATCAGTATGAAAGCTTCTCGCAAATCTCTTATACTTCCTCTTCTGACTCTATCGCCTCCCCTAGAGAAAGCCCAATAACAAAATGAGAGCTCTCACCTAAAAATTTGTAAAGATTCAGATCAACTGGGATGTCTGTAAGATAAATGTCATAAATTTCCATAACAGGTGAAACTTCTACTAAATGCATAATATAAATGTCTTAACACAATAACTAAGAAAATGCCATGAAAGCTATGTTAAACAGTTTGATGAAAATATATCAGATTATATATGAAACCAGCACATTGTACCCCACGATTGCATTAATGTACACAGCTATGATTTAATTTTTACAAATGGGTAGATTGTATTGCATACAAATAATACCTTAATTAAAAATTGGAATTAAAAAAATTTCTATAACAAGAACGTGTACTTTACATACATTTAGAAGATTCCTTAAGAGTTATGAATTCCTTTGTACCTTTGATTTTGAGTATCTGTTTATACAAGCAAATAAAAAAAGAAAGAAAATTGTTTTTAAGCCAGTATTATAATAATTATACTTAAGTTCAAAAAAATATTTAACTTTACTCATTTGTTTTCTGTCATGGAAAATAGAAGTATCAATGATAAAAGATATAAGAAGTAAGAGATGGGAGATTTCTTGCAAATACTACTGACCTATTTCTTAGAATAAAGTATTTTGTCCACACAGATCATTGCACAATTGCTTTTAGAAAACGTTACCAAGTTATCAGGCATAGCTTTGTCAGTCCCTCTCTGTGCTCTTCTATTCTTTTTTTTTTTAAGAGACATGGTCTACAGTCTGCCTAGGCTGGTGTATAGCACTACAATCGCAACAATAGTAGCTTACCGCAGCCTCGAACCCCTGGGCTCAAGTTATCTTCCTACCTCAGTATCCTGAGTTGCTAGTGCTATATGCGCACACTGCCATGCTGACTAACATTTTGGTTTTGGTAGAGACAGGAGTCCACTATATTGCCAAGGCTTGTCTCCAACTTTGGCCTCCCAACTCCATTGGCCTGTCCTAGGATTATCGTTATGAACCACTATGCCCAGCCTCTCTGCACTTTTAACTTCATTCATTCACATAGCAATGCATTAAAGAAATGTAAGTTCTGGGAATTCAGAAATAAATGGCTATGGAATCAAGAAGGTGACTATCACAGGGGAAAAAAGCTAAATCAAATTAAGGACTTATAATATTATATACATTATAATAAATGTTATGACAGAGGTATGACCGGTTGTTGAGACAACACAGGGAAAGAGAGATCTAACCTCTAAACCAGACTAGGTTGAGCAAAAGGGGTCATATCTGTGAGATTCTGACAATGTTGAACACATAGGATTCAAGTTTAGAAAAGAAAAAAGGAAAAGAACCAAGGAACACCCAGTTTCTGCCTAGGCTAAATATTGGCTAAAATGGAAAGAGAGAGAGGAAGAGATTTGAGGAAAATGATGAGTTCCGTCTTGAATAGATTGAGTTAGAGATGAAGAGCTAAGTGGGATGTGAAGTAGGTGATTAATACATGAGTCTATTTCAGGAATAATAAATGGGCAAGTAACATAGACTTTAGAGCATTCACATACCCATATTAGTGTAATGAAATCACTTCAGGAAAGTTTAGTGAGTAAGCAGCTGTGGTGAATACCTAAGCAGACAGAAAAACTGAGGTCTCACAGCTTATAAAGGAGACAAAATTATAGCCAGTAAAACTGAAAAAAAAAAAAGAGAGAGAGAGAGAGAGAACAGTATGAGGTTACAAAAGACAAGGCAAATGTTTTAAAGAGGGGATGACAGTATTATGTATCCCAGTGAAGATACGTGATAAGGAATAAGAAGTGTCAACTGAATTTAGTAACTAAGAAGTCTTTTGTGGCTGAGCGACATGTGAGTTTAGAAAAGAACAAATGACAAATAGGAGGAGGAAGTAAGTTTGCTGTTTGTAGGTACTGTAAAACTAAATCATTTGTATCTTTGACTCTATCGCAAGCTCTTCAATTACTGAACTCCCATTGTAGGAGTTTGGTAAATGTTTATTGAGTTGAATAGCCTCTCTACTCCCTTCCCTAAAAATTTCTTCCCTCTGTTTAAATCATAATGAGCACTCATCTTTAGAAAACTGTTTGATGGTTAACAGAACTACAGGTTATACTGAGTTTCTTCTCATAGGTATTTCATAATCATGTATAAATCAAGCTAAATGATGCCTAAGTTCAAATAATCGTATGTTTAGCAATTCTCTAAGGTTTAGAATATGACGTCCCCTACTCCTGAGAGCAAGCTCTTCATAGTCAATTTTCATTTAAGTAAAAACAACCAAGACAAATATTTCTAGAGATCTAGTTTACTCCACTATAGCCAAGCTGCCCAATGAGCAGGAAGAGATAGCTTTGGAGTGAAGAATCTTGGTATTGGGTATTGCACCACCCAGTTTGCATGGCCAGAACCATTCTGCCTAGGCTGGAGACAGATGGAAACTCTTCTAAACCCCTAACTCATGGTATTGCTCAAAATACCACTACCACATTCTTCTTCTATCTTGGCTGAACGATTACCTTGTCATCTGACACCAATTAAAATCCATGTAATAAAGGACTATTGAACTCTGCTCAATTTCTCTGTGACAAAACACATTGCTTGGACATAACCGACTGTGATCTGCCCCTTTGGATGCGTGGTGAAATAATGCTGAAGCAATCAGGGATACTCTTTGATTCTTCATTATCAATTCTTTTACTACTGCAGAGGCCACAGACAGAGAATAAGGGAAACAGGGATATTACTTTGTCCCTGCTCAAATGGAAAAGTTAAAAAAGTCTCTGGCAACTAGATAGCAGGGATTTGCTGGAAGCTCTTGTACAATTCACTTCGATGCTCTGTGAGCTCAGGAGGGCACCCCCCCCAGCAAGTAAATTAGCCCCAGGAGGGGCTAAGTATCTTAACTGAAGCAGTCCAGCTGATAACTGACTTTGCTTTTGATGAATAGTCCATTATTGGCACCTTCTGCACCATCACCTCCATCTCTGCCGGAGCCTCTGTAATCTCTTGTTTGGCCTATTACAAAAGCTCTTCAATCATTGCCTCCAATTTGGCCCCTGTATAACAGCCAAAGTGAGGCTTTACAAAATATAATGCTGGCTCAGTGCCCGTAGCTCAGTTATTAGGGCACTGGCCACCTACATTGGAGCTTGTGGGTTCGAACCTGGCCCTGGCCTCAGCCTGCTAAATAACAATGACAACTGCAAAAAAAAAATAGCCAGATGTTGTGGCAGGAGCCTGTAGTCCCAGCTACTTGGCAGGGTGAAGCAAGAGAATTGCTTAAACCTAAGAGTTTGAGGTTGCTGTGAGCTGTGATGCCACAGTACTCTACCGAGGGTGACATAGTGAGATTCTGTCTCATATATGTGTGTGTGTGTGTATGTAAAGCTGATCATGTCATTCCTCTGCTTAAACCCTTCACTAGCATGTCTG
>CAUYON010136332.1:0-36557 GCA_963573935.1 Arctocebus calabarensis
TTTTCATATAGTAAACGAGAAAATATCATGAATGGTATGTCAATCAGGTTGATAAAATATCTCAGATTGCATGTGAAGCCCCCACACTGTACCCCATGGTTGAACTAATGTACACAACTATGATTCAATAAAATAAAATAAAGGAAAAAAAAAAAAAAAGAGGTAAGCAGCCCAGCTGAGGTCACACAGCGGGTGACGTCAGTGTGTGCTAGACAGCTTATCTGCCCAACACCCGAATCCGCCCACATTGATTGGGGCTTTGTCCCCTTACCCTTCCAGTGTCCCCATCCCCTTTCACTCTCATTCTTCCAGTGATGGCCTTATTCAGGCCTCCCAAAGGGTGCTACAGAAATCATACACAGGAAATTTTCTCTAATTTATGCCCTGATTATTTTCTATAATTGATACAATTTATGTAATTTAAGCATTTTTTTCTTCTTTTAGCATTTCCTTTAATTGAGATCAGCTTTCTTCCCACTTACCACCTTTTCAAACTCTACATAATCTAAAAACATGTTTAAAATATTTAAAAGTCTCGATAAAATCAGAGGAAAGATTAGGCTTCACCCGCAGTCTCTCTGAAGCAATATAATTCACAAATAAAAGAAACCCACTCACAAGAGAGGCAAAATTCTTTTCCTCTTCACAGCCTTATTTATCTCTTTCGGAAGACTTTCCAGTTGCTTTTGTTAGAGACGTGTCTTTGTCTCTTTCCCTTTTTACTACATTAGCAGTTTCTCATTTATTTTCCGTTTTGTTATCAGCATTTGTTCCTATCTTAAAAGCAGAGTAGGGAGTTCTCTGTCCCTTTAGACTTTATAAGATAGTATAAATGTAACTCTATGGAGACTTTTGCCTTATTCAACTTTTTTTTTTTTAAACTCAGCTTGCATGTCAGAATCAAATCATTTCAATGTTAATAGATTGGAAATACTGTACACAAGTTCAAAAAGTTGATGTGTTCAACCTTGTTCCTAGGGACACATATCACCATATCCATGTGGGAAATTCTATTTTTAGGGAAGGTAAAAATGGAAATAGCCAGGTGAATTTCCTTGGCATGTGGCTTTGAGGGCTGGGTGTCAGAAAGGTGGGATGCAGTTGTCTTTTTTCGCAGAGGCTCATGAATGCTGTTGTTCTGGTTGTGGATCTCTAAAGTAATCAAGCTGGATCCTGCACGTCTCTCTGGATAATCTCCCTCTTACCGTCCTAGCTCTTTTATTCATACATTGTACTCTACCTGTCAGCAGAAGGATCCACAGACATGTCCCACAGTATTTTAAAATGAGAATATTGTGTGAACTCAGAAATTTTAACTGACAATGTTAAAGTGTATAACTTGGGCAAGATGTAAGCATTCCAGATTGTATATCAATGCACGAATGTACACAGTTATGATTTAATAAAGAATTAAAAAAAAAAAGAAAATACAACCTCTGTTACTGACAAGAAACTTTCCTGTTTATCCCGTCACTCATCTTGATTACTTCAATCACAGGATGACTTCCTTTTAACTGCTGAACACATCCTCCCTAATTTGAGCGTAAAGGGGTTTCTAAATTACTTACATTTCCTTTTCACCTTTGGAGAGTAAATACTCTATAGAAACTTGAGAATTGCTTGTAAAATTAAAATGAAGCAAGTAATGTTTCAATGATGTGACTTTCTTTCTTTCTTCTTTTTTTTTTTTATTAACCCAGTGAAATAGAGGATGTTCAGTTACATCTCAGGCGCTCCTAGAAAACAGAAAACACTTAGCAGCCAAAGGGAAAAACTGTCTTAGGTGGGGGGTTTTCAGTCTCACCTTTGATATAAATCGGCCAGAAAGCCTCAGGAACAAGACCAGGGGGTTAGCTCACCGGTCTGGAACCGCCTGGCTGCGGGCCTCGGGGAGCGGGCAGCGCTTCCAGAAGGTCAAACATGGACAGCAGGGAGTTTCAGTCCTGGAGGGTCCCAGCTGGGAAAGCAGGAAGCTTCTGCTGTTGTCACGGATAATCCGATGTTTCTGGCACACTTGCCAACTAGAAAATCCATGTTAAAACCTTGCTATATGGAGCAGTCATGTTTTCAGGATTACTAGGGGAAGATCAGAGCCCTAAATATTCACTCATTGGATTCCAAATAGATGACCTGATGTCTGTGACGTTAGAGTACCAACATAGAGGAGGAAAAACAATCAAATCTGCCTGCCCTTTTCTCACGTGAAAAAGAATTTCCATTTTTTCCAGATTTAGGAGAGTGTAACAGGAGTAACAAATGCTTTTTTTAATAAGTACCAATTCGCAGCACCTTAAAACGTCTTTTACTGGGCTCTGGGAGAAGTTTGACCTCAGCCAGGTGTGCCCACATTCTGGAGTCTTGAAGGATTTCCCCCCAAATGTATTCTATGCAGGTCAAAACATTGCACATGAACTCAAGAGTATAATGTTTTCCCAAGCTTTCCTCCCCACAGAGGGCCCTCGTAAAGAGAAAAGACGTTGTGTTCTGCACACAGTCACGTGTGCAATAGTTTTCCAAGGAGTGTGGAAAGGCTGAGTTGAAAGACTATTTTCTGTCGTACTCCCTGTGACACTAAACTCGTCCTCCACTTCCTCCAGGTGGAATAAACTGCCTCTCTGTGCTGGCAGGAGGCCGCGAGCGTCCCCCTGGTGCGTCCAGCGCTGAGCTGGCGGGAGGCCCCGTGGGTCCCCCTGGTGCATCCAGCGCTGAGCTGGCGGGAGGCCCCGTGCGTCCCCCTGGTGCGTCCCCCTGGTGCGTCCGGCACTTAGTGGGTGTGCTGTGGAGGTTTGAGTTCCTGTCTCTCTCTTCCCAAAGGCCATTCAAAGCTTACACAACACGTTCTGACTTATAGCACTGAATCTAGCACAATTCCTAGCATAGTAAGAATGCACCACAAATGTTTAGTACTTAGATATTTTATATTTGAAGGAAAATACTGAGGGTGACATTTCGATAATAACAACTGTAGCCAGGTATTTATTGCTGATAAACTTAAAAATTATCTCAAATTTGGAGTGCTGATATAGTAACACATATTTCCCACACTATTATTTCTAGAAGAGCCTTACGCAGCAGTTTGTCCTGTGGCTTTTACTATCTTCACACTCCTGGGGGAGGCAGAACAATCCGTGTGACTCCTTTCATTGAGCTCTTCCTATGCCCCAAGTGACAGAGACTAATCGAAGCCACCCAGTGACCCACTAAAGTAAATGTTTACTATGAAACTGGAGGAGAAAAGTAAAAGCATTCATGGTAAAAATTGGAAATCTTTGTTTAATTGGGATTCTTAGTAATGTGGTTTAAACTAACATGATCAAATTTTCAAATATATTTTTGTTATTTTAAGAATTTAAAAACTCTATTCTTGATTTCTGTCATAACAAAACATGATTCAATTCATGTCTATTTCTTTAATCATCACTTTTATAAACCAAATTTTATATATATATATTTTATTGTTTCAATGTACTCAATTCTAATATGAGGAGTCCCCATACTTCCTTCCAAAAAGAATTAGGTTACACTGATCACATTTGTTAGATAAACTCCCTCTCATAATTGTGTCCCACCCCCAAGAGGTGAGCCATACACCGCAACCCCTCCCCCTTTCCTCCTCCCTTCTCCCCACTCCTTCATTTCCCTGCCCCCACCTTGAATTGATTTGTGTTTTTCTCTTACGTGAGTACGTGTTAGATCTTATCTACTGGCTTCATATTAGAATTGAGTACATTGGATTCTTGCTTCTCCATTCTCATGATGCTTTACTAAGAAGAATGTGTTCCAACTCTATCCAAGTTAATACAAAAGATGTAAAGTTCCATCTTTTTAATGACTGAATAGTATTCCATGGTATACAAATACCACAGCCTATTAATCCTTTCCTAGGTTGGTAAGCATATAGGTTGTTTCCACACTTTGGAGATTGTAAACTAAGCTATAATAAATAATCTAGGGCAAATGTTCTTATGATAAAATCATTTTTTTTCTTCTGAGGAGATGCCTAGTAATGGGATTGCAGGATCAAATGGAAGGTCTATTTTGAGTTCTTTGAGGATTGTCCATACTTCTTTCCAAAAAATTTGTATTACATTGCAGTCCCACCAGCAGTGTAAAAGTGTCCCCTTCTCTCCACATCCACAACAGCATCTGCAGCTTTGAGACTTTGTGATATGGGCTGTTCTCACTGGGGTTAGGTGATATCTCATGGTGGTTTTCATTTGCATTTATCTGATGATCAGAGACAAAAATGTTTATATTTAAAACATTTTTAAATATATTTTTAATGTTTATATTTAAATCACCAGGAAGAGGTTACTTACACTAGTTTATTTGAATGTCTACTATATTTGTATGACCATGAATAAATAGATAGTAGTCCCCTAGCATCTGTAAAAGTTAAACTTAAGAAAATTGAGCATTGATTGAAAATTAACATATTCAATTTTCCTTATAATTTTGTTTGGTTTCTCAGATTGTCACTATGTGTCTCACTGGACCAAAAACTCAACAAGATACATGACAAGCAACTCTATAGCAAATAATAATGCACAATTTTTATTTAACTTTATAGTTTACAAATATATGTTACATGATATTGAATCTTTGCTCTATCCCTAATAGTAAATATCCTCATTTTGTAGATAAAGAAACTGGGGCTTTTAAGTGTAGGTGACATTAAAAAAAAAAAAAAACTGAAGTAGACTCAGGATTAAATTTTTAATTCTCAGAAATGACTTTTCTATATGCGTTGTTAAAGAATAATTTTTAAAAGGGTAAAACTATGACTCTGAAGTAAACATAAAATGAGTACATGTCGAGGGTTTAATATAACACATGAATTAATGAGATAACCAAGAAGATGATAAAAGTAGTCAAAGATAATTTAAGAAGTTACAGATATACAGGCAATTTAATAGATTAAATTAAATAGGAGTTGTTATGAAGTTGGTTAATATTGAGTATAGCCCTAAACCAAAACTTTTGGGGTTTTCTGTCCTATCTGACAAAAACCTAGAAGTTAACCTCTGCCAAGACATGATTTAAAAATAGCCCAATAAATAAAAATCAAATTCAGCTCTGCTCTAAATAACACCCAGTATTCTGGTTTTCTTATCTCTGTGTTTTGGATAAGTTTTCTGACAGTATATTA
Organism: Arctocebus calabarensis; assembly: GCA_963573935.1. NCBI lineage: Eukaryota > Metazoa > Chordata > Mammalia > Primates > Lorisidae > Arctocebus > Arctocebus calabarensis. The sequence continues at coordinate 5,150 of CAUYON010136332.1, forward strand.
AGGCTGTTTTACTACAGACAGAAGAAAACTTAAAGACATATTGCTATGAATTTTCCAGTAATAAGAAATTGGTTATGAAATGTTGAGAAATTATAGTACAGAGAAAACTTAGCCTGCAGGCATTAGGAATAGTAGCTATTAATTTTCAGTCAGGGAATTGAGAGTGTCTACCTAAAAGGAAGAGTTACAAATAATACTAGGCTTGGAAAATAACAGCTACAGTCATAAACCAAAGTATGTGTTTATGAATCCATTTTCATTTACTATTTCACAGGGTTCCTGCCCTGTGATAGGTAAATCAAATGGTCGGACCAAAAATAGAATGTGTCTGCCTGCCCTCCAGGCGCTTGCTGTACAGAGGCAAAGCAGTTCTTCAACAGTAATCTGAACTCCTGGGGACACCCAGGTGAGGTGAGGGGATTAGAGGAAGTGGCCAGCCTGTGTGATTACGTGGAAGAAGGTAGGGGAGTGCTATGAAGAGCAGATCGAAGGGCTTTTGTAGCATGTAGTGTTACGAGGCAGGAAGTGAGGGAGTGTGGACTGAGAAATGAAGTTTAGGAGTCATGGAGAGGGGTATAAATTAGGGGATTCTCTGCTTTGCTGGAAAGATTTCTTCCTCCTGCAGGAACATTTCACACTGGGAAATACAAGGCTGTAGCTGAGTCTGTGGTGGCAGGATGAAGAATGGTTTTAAAGGGGAGGGTGCCAGCAGCAGGGAAGCAGAGAGACCAGTTAGGCGATTACATGGTATAAGATAAGGAGGTGATGAGGAGATAAGAAAGATCTAATTGGATAAAAGGTTGATAACCAGAATCTGCAAGGAACTCAAGCACATCAGCAAGAAAAAAAATCAAACAACCCTATTAAAAAGTGGTCAAAAGAAAATGTTCAAAGGAAGATGGTTTCATGGCCAACAAACTCACAAAAAAATGCTCAACATGTCTAACAATCAGGAAAATACAAATGAAAACCACACTGAGATATGGCCTAACACCAGTGGGAATGGCTTATTCCAGAAAGTCCCAACACAACACAAGTGACATGGATGTGGAAAGAAAGGAATACTCGTTGACTGTTGGTGGAGATACCTTAAAGAACTGAAAGGAGACCTACCTTTTAATCCAGCAGTCCCAGTACAAGGTATATACTCAAAGGGAAAAGAAAAAAACACATCAGCCCAAATGTTTATTGCTTCACTATTGCAAAGACGTGCAAACAACCCAAGTGCCCATCAATACATCAGTGGATAAATAAAATGTGGAATATGTATACCACAAAGTATACAACCATAAAAATGGTGATCTGGTGTCTTTTATAGCAACCTGTATGGAACTGGAGACCATTCTTCTAAATGAAGTGTCACAATAATAGAAAAACAAACATCACAGGTACTCAATAGTAAATGGGAACTAGCTGGTCAACACTTATGTGTGTATATGGAAGTAAAACTCAACAGAAATCAAGTATGTGGGAGGGGGCAGGAGAGGCAGGGAAAACTCATACCTAATGGGTGCAATGAACATATTCTGGGTGAAGGGCATATTTGTAACTTTGACCTGAAATCTACAAAAGCAAATTATATAACCACCATGTGTGTATCTCTATAATATTCTGAAATACAAAATTTTTTAAAAAACTAAATGTGGGCCAGGTGTAGAGCCTCACACCTGTAATTCTCACACTCTAGGAAGCCAAAGCAAGAGGATTGCATGAGGTCAGGGGTTCAAGAACAGCCTGAGCACAGCCAGACCCTGTCTCTAGTAAGAATAGAAAAATTAACCAGGCCTGGTGTTATGTGCCTGTAGTTCTAGCTACTCAGCAGGCTGGAGAGGCAGAAGAATCACTTGAGCCCAGAAGTTAGAAGTTGGTGTAAGCTGGGCTGACACCACTGTATTCCAGCTGGGCAACAGAGAGAGACTGCCCAAAAAAAAAAAAAAAATCAAATGTGAAATATTAATGAATCATGGCCCAGAGTTTCCTGTTTGTTAACTTGTATTCCCTTTCCTGTCTAGCTAGAAAAACTGTATCTTTCAAATCCCAGCTCACAAACACTCCCTTTGAAGGTCCTCCATACCTTGGTTGCAGTGATCTCTGTGGACAGGCCCCTCCCACTCCCTGCCCCCAACTATTCCATTTACCACGTGCGGAACCTGTGTCTCTGTCCTTCCCATCTGAATGGCAGCTCCCTGAAATGAGAGCCTATGGATCACTTATGTTTGTATCCCTACAAAGCTAATGTTTTAATATGCTGTAATGCTTCAATAAATGCCTAGTAAATAAAAGAAAAAAGAAAGAAAGAAAAAGAAAGTCTAATCCAAGGCTCTGCTAAGAGACGCGTGTCCTAGAGATGCTCCCTAACTAGCTTTCCTCTGCTCATTCTGTTTTCTTCTCTGACAACAGAAAAAGAAAAAAATGGCTTTGTGTTTCATGGGGTGGATTAGCTGGAGGACAGTCATTGCCAACTCCCCCGGAGCTGAGGGCAGGAGGCCGTGACAGTCTGAAGCCCAGCACCCGTGATGGCCGCACGCTCACACCACTCCCCTCCTGTCCTGCTCCTTAACCTGAAGACATATGCATTTATTTCTTTAGTTCATTTTTTTGTTTTTGCACTCTGGGTTCCATCAATGACTTCTGAAAGAAAGCACTTGTTCATGAAAAAGCCATGCATTTAAACAAGGCAAAAGAACGTAAGCAGCTTTATTCAGCACTTTCTTCACAATTACCCATTTCTCTCTCAGGGCCAAAAAAAGTTTAATCAGCTTTGAAATCTAAATGTAACCCCCAAGAACTTGCTGGGCACTTCATTTTAAAAGTCAGGGAGAAAAATATTCCTTTAGGCTTTATAACAAAAGAAATAGCAATCCCTTTTCTCTACCTAAATCTATCTACTCCCTGGCCTCAGTTCTTCCTCAAACTTTTCCGCCTTGATAGTCTCTAGGAAAAAAAAAAAACAGTTTTTAGTTTGGCCATTTTTTTAAAAATTTTTTCCTATTTCTTTTTTATTTTTTTTTTCTCTTCTTCTCTTGTCGAGATACTTACTCCATTCAAGAAGAGTTACTGTTACGCCTCACTTGACATTTCTCAGCTGAGGGTGCTTGGGAATGAAAGCACACAGACTCGGCTGAAATAGAGAAACCTCCCACCGGTGCTGAGAACCTCAAAGATGCTTTCTAATTTTGTATCCTTCAAGACTTGGGAACTTTAATTAAGAGAGGATATAAATATAACAAATGTGGAAGAATTCCCTGAAGTTTAAGATAGGGACCCCCAAGATTATTCTAGGGATAAAAACTGTGCCTTAAAAATTCTTGATTGACTCCACTAATGAGAGGCTGAGATTTCTTCCATGTAACCCTGTGCTCATCTCCCGATTAATTTCCTCCAGTACTTAATCTGCAGTGCATGACACTTTAACCACTAAGCTTATTATTCTAAAAATAGCATTCCAGCCGTGCAATCTTAGCAGATATATATGTGATCTCATTTCAACATTTCCTTAGTTCTTTAAATATTAATATCAGGTGTGCTCAGATGAAATAAACAACCGTACTAGCACAGATAAGTAAATTTTCATCCAGTTCAATTTCCCAACTCCTATATCAAAAAGATGTTCACTTATTTTCCCACTTTGACACCTCACTGGAATTGGCAGATGTTCTTTTTGGGGGACAAAGAGGAAAGTCACTATGTCTCTGTCTGAGAGCAGTTGTGCGTCCCTGTGTACACAAACAGATCAAGGCAGTTCTTTCCTCACCACCTTGGGCTGTGCCTTATCAGTGCATTTTTATGACAACTTCGAAGATAAAAATAAATTATAGAGGATTCTTATCACCAATCTAGGTTAAGAAATTCATTATGCCAGGGGAACAAGACGAAACTCAGGCACCGAGACAGAATCAGAGGGAACAATTTAGGTTTGGTAATAAGATGAGATTCATGTTTCAATCCATTTCTCTCTCGTGGCAGTATTCTGTGACTAGAAACACAGAAAGAATTTCAGTTTACATAAAACCTGTACTAGGAGAACGAGACACCTCACACCTCACTGTAGTTTATTGAAAGCACAGTACTTCCTGTCATGAATGTGGTTCTCTTGGTGTGTCAGATTTTCCTAAAATTACAATGAGATCTCTGCTATTGCCATGTGCTGGAAATCCTGCCTGCTTCCTAGGCACACTACCCTCTCCTTCACAAACAGAGACTTTAAGGGCCAGAAATCAACAGAGCTTGGCTCATTGCCAGAGTGCCCAGGAGTACGTAATTAATAAGAACTACCCTGACCTTGTATTTCTCTTTTACCATTGCTCCCCCAAATAGAGGTACCTCACGCTCTGCCCAAAAGAAAAAAAATAGTTTAAAGTTATCCATATAATTTTTGAAATATCATTGTTAAACACTTTATAAAAAAACACAAATCTCAGTGGCATGTGATAGCACACCCTAAAACGTTTGCTCTTCCTCAACATGGTAGCTTTTTTAACCCTAGTGACTTAGGTATGAAACAGAATCTCTTTTACTGTCACTTTCTAAGTCTGGGAAAGCGTAAACACACAGGTGACTGATATCTCATCCTCATTGTTGTTAAAATGTTGTTTCTAAATAGGTTTCAGTATCCTATTTTCACATTCTTGTGCTTTGTGCAAGGACCCTTGAAATTACAGTTGTTTAATTATGTGACAAGTCTTTAAAAATGGTCAGAAAATATTACACTCCTCTGACTGTTCCCCTTACTAGCCACTACAGAATAGAGGAAAGAGATGGAATATGTGTAAATTGAAAAATCTCTTGGCTATGTATATTGCCTAACACAACACATTTGCTGCTATGTATCAGTAATGCAGCTGATCCATCCGTGTCATCTCCAGAGATCTGGGTCATTCTTCATCCCTTCAAGTTCCTGTCTCCAGCCCAGGGTCCATCATTATCTTGCAAACAAGCTGCACAATGCACATGATGGCGCATTCAATAACGTGGCCACTTGGTTCCCTGGCATCACCACCTCCAGAAGCATTGTCTTTCACTTGCATGCAGCCATCCCCTTTACACCAGCATTATAAACACTGACTCTTCCACTTTCAAAATGAATTTAGACACCTGAATCTCCCCTCAGAGATGTGTAACTGTCCAGCATTCTCATGTGTTGCTACAAAAAGCAAACCTGTTGTTCAGAATCTCTAAGTTGCAGGCCAGTCTTTGTTTTCCATTTTTTATCAGTTCCCTACAGCTGCAGTCTCCCACCCCCCAGATGGCAGAACGCTGGTCTGTGGCCCATAAGGAACCCACCACACAGCATCACTGCCTGAGCTTGGCCTCCTGTGTCATCATCTGCATATTCCTGCACCCCATCCTGGAAAAACTGTCTTCCATGAAACTGCTCTCTGGTGACAAAGAGTCCCCATATGTAGCCTGTTAGATACAGGGCCAGACAGCAAGAGGGTGATGAAGCAAGCTTCATCTGTACTCCCCGAGTCCTGCCTCCTGTCTCACACCCCAGCCCCTGTATTCATGGAAAAATTGTCTTCCATAAAACTGGTCCCTAAGGGCAAAAAGGATGGGGACCGCTGCCTACAGGTTTCATTCTCCTATACAGGTTAATTCACTACTTCCACAAAGCTGTCAATCATGTCATCAATTTCCTTTGTCTCTAGACTTGCCAGAAAATTCAGTGTCTGTCAAACTAGGAAGACTGTTGCCAACATGAAATGATGTCACCAATATCAACTGGAAGCTCAATCCTGTATTTCTCTGGTTGGCACTCTCTCCGATTCTTCATTATTAGCTATTTCAGACTTTCTGGAAATGAAGAGACAATGCTTCTCTGAGATCTCAGGGTCATTGGCATATTGGCAAGTGAATCTGTAAGAATAGATAAAATTGCCCAGGAAGAAAGAGAGAAGTGAGAAACGGGTCCAGGAAATAGCCCTGAGTAACATCAATAATGTAACAGATGTTCAGAAGAAGGAAATACTAATTTGCAGATGAAACTGACAAGGGGTGGCCAAAAATGTTGGGGGGAAAAACTAGGAAAACGTGTGTCAGGTTAGCCAAGTAAGAAGGAATAGGTGAAAATGTCAAACATTATGGATCGATGGCATAAATAATGAAGGCCAACCCACCAAGTTTGAAGACAATGGCATCATGAATGACCAAGGGGAGGGAAAGCTCGGTGTGAAGGTGGGTACAGATGCTACATTGCATCAGCTTGAATCTTAAGAAGGGGATAAGGAATTGGGAAGGAATGTAATCATTTCTGAGAAGTTTGTCCAAGAAGATAGAGTCAAGAATGCTAAATAGAGGGAAGCATGGACTTGAGAGGCTGATATTTCTAGACGGACCTGTCTTTTTAGTATTTGAGGGTAATAAGAAGATCTGTGGAAACATCTGACACTGCTTCTAAAGACATAAAAAGAACTTGTCCACAGAGCTAAATTGAAATGGACAAGGTGAAAACGGAAAGATATAATTGTTTAAAATGTGTATCCATCAAATTCTGATTATTCAAGAGGTTTTACACTCTAAATTATTTCATTATTATTCGTTGCTGTTAGCATAAAGTCAATTCTTTAATGTGAATTAAATCTCCTTCATGACCCAGCACCTGCCTCTCTCCCACGGGAAGTTGCCCTCCTCATTAGACACACAATCCAGCCACACTGACCACCTCTCAACTCTTCCTCTGAATATTTGTCCCCCTCTCTTTCACCTCTATTGGTATAGACCAGTGATTTTGAACTGGTGCTGTAGCACACTGGTGATCGGTGTCGAGAAAATTTTTAAAGATCATTAATTAAATTGTTTTCAAAAGAAGTTCAAAGCACAGTAGTATATTCTTTTTTGTTCCTCTTTTTTTTTAAATCAACATAATTTAAGTGTGCTACAGAAGTTTAACTATAGGTCCATGTGTCCCATGAGATAAGAAGTTTGAAAAACACTGCTTAAGACAGAGATTGCATCCTCCAGGGATAAGACCTCCACTATTTTTCTGGACAGCACAGACTTTGATTTTAATTTTATCATTGTTTCCTCAAGGAAGCCTTTCCTGTTCCTCCACACTCCCATCCATACTGCACTGCCCCATCACATCTTCCTCCCACAACACCTGCCTCTGTGAGAGCAGAGGTCACATCTGCCATGTTAGCCACATATCTTCAGAACCTAGTACATTGCCTAGTATATAGCTGCTCAATAAAATCATGTTCCAAAATGACAAATTAACATATTTTAAACAAATGTAAAATATGAGCATTGACTTCATTATGTAACAAGCTTACTCAATATTAACTAAGATTTTTACAAATAAGAGTATTGTGTCTATTACTGGTGTAACTTAGTGCATTTTTTATGACAGCTAATGCAAACTTATTCTACTCTTTTTTAATAACATATTTCATATTTAACATAATATATAATTTATTTATCCACTATACTTATTATCAGAGCCCCCTCTGTACCCATGAAAGCAAAGATCTTCTGTTTTCTCATTGATGTGACCCATATGATGATGTCCTAGCACATGAACAAATAAATAAGGGATAAAGTATGTAGAGTTTCTATATTTTCTTTGTATTAACAATTTTATAATATAAGATTTTTTACCTGTGTATGCTGGGAGAATGGGGACTGAGAATTAAGGACATTCTTGGCAAAGGAAAGCACTCCCAGAAAAAGAGGAAAATTAAAAAGTAAGCTGAGTGAGTTAGAACAAAGAAAAGTCATCCACTTTACATTTAAGCTAGCCATTGCTAGCAAGCTTCCTGCCTTTTCTGAAATTCTAGCCTGAAATTTCTAGCTTACAAATACCCCTGCTGGGTCTCTGAGCATTCTGGGGAAAAATGGTCATCGAAGAGGCTATGGCAAAGACCTAGAAAAATACATTAACTGGGTCATTTTCTGCCTAGTAAACAGGCAAAGCAGATACCCATTGTGGAGATCTGCATTTGCCTGGGGCAGAGATCAAGGGAGTAGCTTGAGCCCTGAGATGTGGGCAAAAGAGCTTATATCCCTTATTGCAGAGGAAGATCCTCTGTGGTGGTGATGGGAGGAAATCTTCTTCTTCCACCAATTCCTCAGAGGAGATTAACGCCAGTAGTGTAGCAAATTAACGCCTCCCTGGAAATCTGGGGTGTGATCTCATGTAGGAGACTCTCCCAATGCAAAGCTCAGATTTTAGATTTCTCAAGGCTACTCTTAAGGTTAATTATAATAAAAATAGGAACTGATATGTTCAATGAAAGAAACTGCTGACATCTTTGTTCCCTCCCTCATCTTACACTCTGAGCAAATAGACTTCAATAAAAGCAGAGTGGAGAAAACACTTGAAGCAATTCCTAGAAACCCACAAATGGGCAATGGATCCTTGAGCCCCGGAACCTTTAATTCTACTCTATGTCTTTTCTAACTCTATAGTTCTTCAGTTGGTCACTGTCAGTTTCCAACAGGTCTTAGCAGACCCTCCCCTGGGGTGGTGTATCTGAAAATGTGAAAAATATCTTAAATATTCAAACACACAGCAACCTAACATTTATATTTAAAATAAATCAAGTACACTCAGAAGTAGAGAGCTTCCAAGAATTACATCTGAGAATATTACAATTCTTGAACAATCCATTCAGCACTATGTGTATTACTAGATAAGGTAAAAAGGGAAACCTGTTGGATTACATGGTTTTTATTACCCTAATAACAAAAAAGGATGCAACTTTCACTTGCAGAAAACTGCTTTTGAAACTGTTGTCATGCAGGAATTTATGACAACACTTCTTGCATACATACATAGAGACTTACAATGGATGATATAAAAAAAATTACATTTTTTAAACCAAAGGCATAAATACAGTGGGTAAGAGGACAATTCTCGCAGCAGCAGAGGGCATCTCATTTTTTATGACTCAACAAAGGCATTTGTGTAAAAGTCTGATAAAATGGAGTCTACACACTCTGCTTTTCAGAGTCTATCAATACAGAGAAACACAATCTTTGTTGATTAAAATGAAAATAAAGATAAGTTAAGATTCCTATTATAAAAGTGTATAAAACAAATTTAAAACATAATGGCTTACTTGTTTTAAAAATAATTTTGTAACATGGAAAAAGCAGTACCTCTACATTTCTTCAAAATGTGAGAAATAAAATAAAGTACACAAATGAATCACCTAAAACCCTGCCACTCGAAATGAATTTATTTTGGTATATAGATTACCATGTAAATGTACCACTTACACACACACAAAGGCACACAAGCAATCCTCAGTCATTTGCACATAAAGTGAAATTATAGTTATTCCTTGAATTTAAAATGAAATACATCCACATAATTACATGTATTACTCTATGTTTTAACTGAAAAAGGATCATAAAATGCAGAAGGTTTTATAATTTACTTTACTCCCTAATTAAAAACACACTATGACCATTATCCATTTCAGACCAGAGGACACGTGGCTTTCTGCAGAATGTGCACGTGTTCACATAGGTTGTATTTTCATTTTCTCATACCTTCTTACTAGTGACTCACTGTGACCTTAGTGCTCTATTCCAACACCACAGTTAAAGCAATAAATCCTGAGCCTGAAGGTGTGTTAAATTTGCTTAATCCAGTTGTCCTCCCCCTCAATAAAATAAAGATGAATCCCTTGGTCTTTGTTCATTGCATCAGTTTGAGTACAGAATGCCACTGGGTCAACCAAAATATTTTACCTGCAAAATACATCCCTGATTAGCTAAATAAGTTAGTCTGTTGACTAACATTGGCTGAACATAGAAAATAATTTCCTATGTCTAAAAGAGAATGCTAATGTTAAGGAATATCTTTGGGATAACTATGCAGTCCAGTATCCTTTATGTCTCTAGTTTCCTTGTATTCCTTTTTATGTTATTTTTCTGAAACAGACTCTCTGTTGTCCAACCTAGACTGCAGTAACATCATCACAGCTCACAGCAACCTCAAACTCCAGAGCTCAGGCAATCTCTTGCCTTGGGCCTCCTGGAGTTCTAGGATTACAAGCCAGAGACACCATGCCTGGCCTCCTTTTATTCCCATACCATCAAAGTATGGTGGACATTCTAAAACCACCATTCTAATTTGTTACAAAAGAATTATGTTAGTGGTATCTACTTTTGTATTTTAAAATAGTGGTCCTAGAGCATAGAGTGAGCAGAGTCAGGTCTCTCAAATTACCAAGGTGTTTCAATAAGTTTTTTAAAAGCTTTAAGATGCTGCCCATTTGATGTAATTTCAGATCATATCACATGAGACCATTTCTTCCTGTTAACAGTTTCAGCAACAGCATTTAAATACATGTTCTCGCGCACGTGCGCGCGCGCGCGTGTGTGTGTGTGTGTGTACATACACACATAGTTGTTCCTGAGTATCTACCACACTGGAATTGGTTCCAGGACCTCCTAAGAATTCCAAACTCCATGAATATTCAAGTCCTGATATAAAATGGCATGGGATTTGCATATGACCTATGCATATATTATACACTTTAAATCATTTTTACTTATGATAACAAATACAATGTAAATGTTATATGATTAGTTGTCATGCTGCGTTGTTTAGGGGATAATGACAAGTAAAACATTTGTACACGTTGGCTTACAGGTACAATTTTTTTTAACATTTTCTATCAATGGTTTGTTGGCTCTACAGATGTGGAACCCATGGATACAAAGGGATGACTATGTGTTTGTGGGTGGGGTGTTTGTGTGTATAAAATAAAACATACCATTAAAAAATTTTGGTTTTGTAATCTAACCACATAGATGACTTCAGTCTGTTGTACCAATAGGTAACGATAATTTGATAAATGCTGAAAACATCCTTGAGGTACTCTGAAAATTTAATTACTAAGATGGGGAACATCAGTGATCAACATAACTATCTGTGACTAAATTTAATTCATCCTTCATACAAAGAATTATTTTGTGAAACCCCAGCCCTACAACTTAGCAATTGAGGGGAAATGTAACGTAAATTTCTACATATAAAATGAGTGGTCTATTCATATGAGATAATAAAGTATCTTAGTTTTATAGATGAGCTTGAGCATGACTCACATGAACTTTGAAGAAATTAACTTAAGCAATGAATGGTTTAGCAAATAAGAAAACTCATGTCTTATATTAGTCAGTTCAGACTTCCATAAAGATGCCACAGACATTTATTTCCTCACAGTTCTGGAGGCTCGACATCCAAGATCAGTGCATTAATAGAGTCAGGTTCCAAGGAAAACTGTTGGTTCTGAGGTGACCTCTGAAGTGTGAAGTAGGCCCAGGCCCACCCCAGGAAGTAACCGAACCTGGGCTTTTGTCTATCTACTTGCCCTGACCATGGAGACCTGTTCCCTGTCTATGGTGAAAGTATCCTGTTTTGTAAATTTTCTTCCTCTGTAAACCTAGCTTTCTTTCTCTCAATAAACTTTATTCCATGTATGCCTTAAAAAAAAGAAAGAAAAGCAGAATAGGTTCTGATGAAGGTTCTCTCCTCAGGTTGGGAACAATCACTTTCTCACTATATGCACACATGGCCTTTCCTTGGTGCAAGTTCTCTCTCTCTCCCTGCTGCTTCTTGAAGGATGCTAATCTGAACCACTCCCCTTAATCTCCCCTTAAATTAAGGAATTAGGGCCCCAGTATATGAATTTGAGGAAGACACAATTTAGTCCACAGCACTTCTCAAAACAGACATCAAAGAGTTCTAGTAGAAGGAGACACTCTTAGAAAGCATTTAAAATTGTATTTTGTTAAGAAAAAAAACTTTGTATAAGTAAAATTAGTAATTTCCTGAGTGGAAACATTTTTATCACATAGAACTTTGGAGATTATTTTCAGACCCTGAATATTTGAATCAAATATTGGTTAAAGAGGGATGGAGATTTGAATTTCAATAATTCCTCTTAACATTTACTCAATCCATTTAACTGATGGAGTTCACAATGTTGCAGGCATTATCTCATGCTCTTGGTATGTATTAGTAAACAAAACAGACAAAAACCATCACCCTAATTGAGCTGACTTTCTAGTAAAGGGCAATAAATGATCAATAAATTTAAAAAATAATTATTTTATTTTTGTATAGTATTTTAGAAGGACAGCACTGTAGAAAAAAGTGGGACAGGGTAAAGAGATGGAAAATGTTGGCATATCATTTTATAGAGTGGCCAGGGTAGGACTCACTGATCAGGTATATTTGACCTAACACTTGAAGAAGACAAGGAAGACATAGTTTATCTTCTAACTTCTCTTAATCTGGGTTGGCTTTGAAGTCTTTGATGGATATGCCATGGTAAAGTTATACTAGCTGTAGTTTTAAGAGGAATTTCAAGCTCTATTTTGTTCACTGGGAATACTTTCCATTTGGGGTATATCCTCTCAGACCCAATCGCTCGGCTATGAGAAGTCCAAGCCACTTGAAGGCCACTTGACAGTGCTCAAGTTGACAGTCCAGCTAAACTCTCAGTCAGTAGCCAGCACCAGCTGCTTGCCATAGGAGTCAGGCATCTTGGCTATCCAGCTTAGTCGGGACTTCAGATAACTACACCTTAGCTGATGTACAATTTTAATCACAAGAATAATTCCAACCAAAAACCTCTCAGGTGATCAGACTCAACCCACAGATCTGAGAGAAATAATCATGATTTTTATTTAAGCCACTCAGTTTTGAAGTAGTTAACAGGACCGGACACTGAATTGAGGTTGTTTATATCACTGCAAAGTAACTTTCATGTGGTTCCCTACAATTCAGTGTTCAGAGATGTCTCCTGAATATCTCATGGATGTGTGTGCACACGTGTGTGTATATCAGCTGTGGAAATGAAGAGGAGTTAGTGGAAATTATAAAAGAAACTGAATTTCACATTTAGGTTAAAGAGAAACCATAATAGTCTGTCTGGATACAGACAGTAGTGTTAATCCTGAAAACACAGCTCCCTAAGGGAATTTTCCAGAAATCTCTAGAGTTATTTAAATTCTTCATGGTATGGTATTTGGAACCTAACAGCAAGGAGGCATCAGCTGACATAGGCTTCCTATTTTCTTCAGGTAAGCGGCAATCAAGGTTCATCTGCCTTACTTGTCTATATAACTTCAGTGCCTAAAGCTATATAGCACATAATAGGTGCTCAGAAATGTTTGTTGGTTTTTCAGCAAGAGTTAAGAAACAAAATAATATAGAGAAATTTCCATTTTGTAATTCTCAATAAACTGATAAGTGAATTTAAGTTACTCCCACTCAAACCTTTTCCTTCATATCAAAGATCTGAAGATTTTAAGTGTGAGACTAGGCAATTTGTGAAAGGGAACAGATAGTTTATGAATAATCTGTTAGTACAGATAAGGAATGTGGAGACCAGGGGCTTAGCAAAATGGTGGACCAAAAGGATTGCTCAGCTGAGCTCTCCTAGAATGACTGGGTAAAAAGAAAGAACCAAGCCATACCTGGAGGGGACCTTACCTAGAGTCATAGCTCAGGAAACACAGTGAGAAGGTGGTGAGCTGGATATAGCATGATCCAGAGCAGTGGAAATCTGAGGAATTAGGCAAGTGATTGTTACTTACTGGGATCCACTGGTCCCCAATGGAGGTCCATGATGGGAGGAAGCCTTTCCAGAGTTTTCAGTTTGGGGGGGAAGCTACTAGTTGAGTGGAAAACAAATGGGACTTATTTAAACCTAAAAGGTTCTTTACAGCTAAGGAGACAATAATCAAAGTAAATAGATGATTTTCAAAATGGGAAAAGATATTTGTATATTATGAATCAGACAAAAGCTTGCTGACTAGGATCTAGAGAGAATTCAAATTAATCTACAAAAAACAGCCTACAATCCCATATATCACTGGGAAAGAGACATGAACAGAACCTTCTCTAAAGAAGACAGACAGGCTTGGTGCCCGTTGCACAGTGGTTACGGTGCCAGCTACATACACCGAGGCTGGCAGGTTCCAGCCTGGCCAGGGCCAGCTAAACAACAATGGCAATTGCAATAAAAAAAAATAGCTGGGCATTGTGGCAGGCACCAGTAGTCCCAGCTACTTCAAAGGCTGAGGCAAGAGAATCGCTTAAGCCCAAGAATTTGAGGTTGCTGTGAGCTGTGATGCCACAGCATTCTACCGAGGGTAACATAGTGAGACTCTATCTCAAAAAAAAAAAAAAAAAAAGACAAATGGCTAACACATACAAGAAAAAATGCTCATTGTCCCTAATCATCAGAAAAATTTAAATTAAAACTACCCTGAGATATCATCTAATTTTAATGAGAATGACCCACATCACAAAGTCTCAAAGCTGCAGATGCTGACATGGATGTGGAGAGAAGGGAACACTTATACACTGCTTGTGGGACTGCAAATATAATATAATCTTTTTGGAAGTAAGTATGAAGAATCTCAAATAGACTCAAATTAGACCTCCCATTTGATCCTGAAATCCCATTACTAGGCATCTACCCAGAAGAAGAAAAATGCTTTTATCATAAGGACATTTGCACTGGACTATTTATCACTTACAATTGCCAAAATGTGGAAACAACATAAATGCCCACCAACCCAGGAATGGATTCATAAGCTGTGGCATACATATACCATGGAGTACTATTCAGCCATTAAAAAGATGGAGACTTTACATCTTTTGTATTGACCTGGATGGAGGTGGAACACATTCTTCTTAGTAAAGCATTGCAAAAATGAAGGAACAAGAATCCAATGTACTCAATTCTAATATGAAGGCAGTAGCTGAGCTAATACAAGGTGGGGGTAGGGACATGAGGGAGCAAGAGAGGGACAGGGGGATAGGATGGGGGGTCATGGTCTATGACACACCTCTTGGGGCAGGACACAATGAAAAGAGGGACTTTATCTAACAAATGCAATCAGTGTAGCCTAATTCTCTGTACCCTCAATGAATCCCAAACTATAATATAAAAAAAAGAATGTGGAGACAGATGATTTTTTTAGTCAGTATATTGCCACTACAGTTCAAAGTATATACCTGTATCTATTTTATTTAAATTTATTTGTGAAACTTCCATTTCTCCAAAAAGAATGTGATGATAAAGCAGTTTCAGAGGGTGTTTTATTTAATATGGCTTAGCCAAATATTCCTAGAAAATGCATTCCAATTTATTTTAAATTAAGCATTGAGAGAATACTACTTTCATTTAAAACACCCACAATTAGCATCACAGAAGCTAATTGTTGCTTTTTATAATACCCATATTATTTATTCCTTCCTCTATCCAAAGAAGATTTAAGAGCATTAGCATCATCATTTTATACAGAATAAAATATAAAACAAAAACAAGGACTATTATTATTATAATTATCATTAAAATAAGCTACCCACAAAATAGTGCACTTTGAGCCTAAACCTCAAGTTTTCCCAAGAGTTTTTGAACCTAGTAGTCAAGAGAAGATGGTGTAAATCTGATTATTAGAAAGGACTTTAAGGATATACTCAAAGTCTCTCCGATTGATTGCTAATGGCCAAGGGATTGTTGCATAATGTATTTGATGCAATCTATACATTATGGATTTGTAAGAAGGTGAATCAATACTGAAATGAGTACGTTCACAATAAAAAGATCATTCAACACGGAGACTCTGCTCTAGCCTGAAGATAAATATACATAAGGAATGTTCTTTACATGACAGACCTGAATTAGTGAAGCATTCAGCTTAGCTGTATGTATGAGGAATGCTGCTACACTGATGAGTCTAATGGCATAATAGAAGACTCAATTCTACCCTGTTGAACAAGGTTTGTTAAGATATTGATCCTCTGCTGATAAACTTTGGTAATTACATATAACTAGAATACTGGTTAATACGTTGGATAAAATAATCAAGATTAACAAAATGATTTTAGCATATTGAATTAATGAGGGTATTTTTGTTCAATAAAGTTTTATTTTTCCAAATAAATGGTTGGTTGGACCTTGTTCATGCATACTACTGGCTATGTAAATGTTCTCCACTGAAATCAGAGCTCTGAGGAAGGATAAGAGGATCCACATGGGAGTGCCTCTTCCTTCACCTGAGTTAAACTGAGATCTCGCTGCATCTCAAGAAAATATCTGCATCAACTAACTCAGCCACATAGAGCCAGGGAGAGGAGAGAAAACTGAAAAGGTCTTGGAGATATAGAGGAATAACTTACATAAACAGAAGAAAAAAAAATTAAGAGAGAAGTTAAAACCTGGGCTTGCACTTTGTAAAGTAGTGACTGACCCTGCAGTAAATGCAAAGTGAATAATGTCTTACTGCTGAACAAGCAGATTGGAATCGTCTGCCTCCATTGAGAGAAAGCCAAAAGGAGGTGATCAGAGTTTAGGGTCATCAAAATACAGCCGAGAGCAGGAAAGAGACATTCTTCTTCCTTTTTTTCCTTACATTTTCTCCCTTAGCCCATTGAACATGGCAAATAGCCCATGATTAAGGAGCAACATGCCTGAACATTCCCAGGGAAGAGCCAATGAGTGTGTCTGGGGAAACCTGATCCCACTTTTCTGGAGCCAATTCACAACATCTATAATGCTCTTTTGTCCTCCTGAGGATGGTGAAATGAATGTGGGGATGGAAAAAATTAGAAAATTTCAAAAGAGGAAAATTTAATAAGTATTAATATAATTCAAAGACAGAATCGATGGGGCATTGAAAGGTTGTAAACACATTTTACTGAAATAACAGCTGAGGGACTGAAGATGTTAAGCTTATGGAAAAGAATGCACAATTCACACAAAGACAAAAAAAAAACTATAACATTTAATAAAATGTGGGAGGCAGATGAGATGTAATCTATAAGATCCCAGAGGATCAAGCTGGGTATTCCAGATAAAGGTTATAAGAAAACAAATTTTGATTGACTACAATAATGCTGCAATGATTTAATCATTCTCCCAAACCTTAGTGTGAGGCATTCTGCACAGAGATACTAAAGGCAAAACTCTAGTCATCACAGAATATTCTGATGAGGGATAGAAACACACTTATAAACACGTAAAGACATTATATACAGTTATTGTAGTCATAAAGAATGGATCTGCTTGCTGTGAAAGCATTTAACTGAAAGAGGCTTTTTTAGGAGGGCTGGGAGGTCTTACTGAGGAGAATCAGCCACCACGCAAAGACCTGGGAGCAGACAGGACAGTAAGGAAAAGGGCCAGAAGCATAAAGAGCTCAGCCTATCCAAGGCACAGAGAGAAAGCCCACGGAATGAATGTAGGTAGGGAAACAGGAGCCAGATCTTGCAGGATTCTGTGAGCTGTGGTGAAGACTTTTGACTTTTTCCCAAAAGCACTGGGAAACCTCTGATGTACTTCTAACACAGTTCTAAAACAATTGGAATAACTCAAGACCAGCAGGAGAATCAGTGATGATAAATAACTGCTAATGACTTTCTGGTATAGACAGAAAAGAAAAGGAAGGAATAAAGATAACAGATTCAAGAAGAAACAGAAGAGAAATATGGCAACCGTCCATGAAAGTAATGGAACGAATTTCCACCCAGTGGGATTAACAAGGGTTGTGTGACATGGAGACAACAGAAGGGACCAGAAAAAGCAGCCAGGGATAACTGCTGGGCATGAGGGAGGGACCGGGGGGGCAGGAAATGGGCCAAGGTAAATCAGGAAATATTTTCACCCAACTCTTCCCTGAGGTATGCTGGTGTGAGAGGCTCAGCTCTGAGGAAGAGTGAACTACTGTTTATCCGAAAAAAGAAACAGCCATCCTCAAGCTGGGAAGAGATAGATGTCCTCATGTTCAGGAACACCCTGGAAACATTGGGATCCTGAGTTGTGAATCCAGTGTAGCCCAGTGGCTCATGCCCATCTAGAAAAGAAATAAAACATTGCCACTGCTTGGTATTTGCAGGATTTGAAGGCTGCAATGCATTAAAACTTGTATTTGGGGGCACAGTACATGAAAATGGTGTACATGATTAAAGTTGGCTCCTCAAAGAAAAACCTAAAGCAAAGAAGTATATACTGATCAGTCAATGTTAATTTCCAAAATATTAGCTATCCCTCCCTAGTGAAGCTTTATGCTTTCCCACCCCTTTGATGTCAGATGTAGCCTTTTGACTAGCTGTGGCAAATAAAACAGGAGCAAAAGTGGTATGTGTCATTTTCAGACGGAGTTTTAAAATCACAGCTGTGGTCCACCATAGTCTATATCTAATCTCTCTTGTAAGACTTCCCAGTAGCTGCAGTTTACCCACAGTTGACATGTAGTACGAGCAAGAAGTAAATTTTACCATGCAAATCACTGGAAATTGGGATTATTTGTTACTGCAACATAAATTGAAGCATACTCTGAATTACACACCATTCATTCAGGTAGTATTTCTAACAAAGCAAGAAATGTACAGAGACATAAGGCATCAATGCCTCTCTCAGGACCCTCTTTGTGCCTAATGGTCCTCAATCTCTTTGTTTACTTGATCTCAACTCATTTTGGAGCAGAATGCATTTCCTGAAGCTTTTTTTTTTTTTTTTACTAGAGGACTCAGTACTGACATGAGCCCTAGGGCTGGTAGGACTTAGAACTTCTCTAAATAAATACTTGTGTGTCCTGTCCGGAGAAATCTTGGCTAGTAAGGTGGAGAGAGAATGAACTATATGGAATACAGAGCAGTGGAAACATCGAAGAAAAAAGCTTAAAAGGGCCAGTGATGACCTGAAAGCCACAGGATCCACATGTCTGGAACCTCAAAGAATTCCAGAACATATCCTTGGCTTTTCAGTAAGGGCCCAGGGTAATGAGAGGATAGCCAGAAATACTTCTGACTCATGCACCTCTCCCTAGGGCTCATGCAAGTGAGCACAATTCTTGAATAACTCCTGTTGACCCAGAGGTAGCTGCTGGCTCATATACATCCCCCGTGATGATGTGTTGGAACTTAATCCCCAGCACAACAGTGTTGAGATGCATGACTAGTATAGTGGATAAGGATGTGAGGACTCTGCTGTCATGAACAGATTCATGTTGTCAGCAGAGAAGTGGGCTTCTGGCCAGGAGAGCAGGTCTGGTATGGAAGTGTGCTCAGCCCCTCCTGCTCTCTCTTGGCCCTATGCCCTTCCCCTCCACATGTAGGGTAAGGTGTCAAGGAGGCCCTCCCTGTGTCACCCTTTGACCTAGGACTTCCTACCTCCAGAACTGTGAGAAAGAATTTCTTTTCTTTATAAATTACTCAGTCTTTGGTATTTTGCTATAGCAATCAAACGGATTAAGCAATCAAATTAGTTAATTAAATTAATCAAAATTAGTCTAATTTGATTAATCAAATGGATATAGCAATCAAATGGATTCATCAAATGGCTAAGAGTCAGTCTGGGTGGTCCAAAACATCTCAGGTACTGTTGATGTGAGAGCATCAATGAACCAAGAAGAAATATGACAGGTAGAAACTATGAAATATGATATCCTACCTGGGAATTCATAGTGAATTTTTAATATAAATTACTCTGTAGCAATTCAGAGGGACTAAACCTGTTACCAGCAGCATCTCCCATTTATTTTATAGATGTGATCTGGGCATTAGTGTGTGTGGTGGCCTTAGGGCACGTAACCTAAGGGTCTGGAAGGTCCTCCCACATGTGAAAGCCGCACGTGCCTAGCGTCCAGGCCCCACTCTATGTGAAGCGGTACCTGCACTCTGCAACCGCCCTGTTAAACACTGGGAATTATTACCGCCATTTTAGCAATGAGGGATTATTGCTCTCTTGAGCTTAATACATTCCTTGGGTTAGTTGCCCTGGGTTGTCACAACTTTCTGGGACGTTTCCCAACGTGCAGCTGTCTCATGACCTTATAGTACTCTGCATTCTTACAGAAGGCATTTGCCACCTGGCCATTTTGGGCTATTTGACAATATAAAAGTCCCAGAAACCCGAATTTCAAAAGTGATATCTAATTCCCAGCCAAGGAAAGCAAGCATCAGGGCTGCAGAACTCAAGCTGGGCTGTGGCAATGGAGCAAGATCAGAAGCCTTGACTTGGTAGCTGTGGTCAATGATAGCAAGGAAGGGGAGTTTGTTTATTTCTTAAGTGGGGAGGGGTCAGCCATCCCTCAACAGGATACAAGATGATCTTCTGGAGAAGGTAAAACCTACAGGCAATTTTGTGTGTAGAAATTCTCTATAAAGTTTTTGAGGTTGTGTTTTTCACTGTGAATTTCTTAAGGATTTTTGTTCCAAAAAAATAGGTTCTATTTTGTTTTGTTTTACTTTGATGGGATCTTTCGAAACTTTAGTTGCTAATAAATATTTACCAAATTAAAATGAGAGGAACTACACTGAATTGAACAGCAATATTATTCAGTAGTGGAGCAGAATATTTTCTTTTTTGAGGCAAGAGAGGCAGCCTAGATAACTTGGAGAGACAGGTGTATTCATGAGCTCCTAGTGTCCTCAGAAGTACATTATGTCACACACACACCTCACCCCAGGCAATCACCTCAAAATCCCTTCCCACAGAGCAGACACACACACCTGGAGATTGCTCTCTTTACCTTCCCCTCCTTACTCTTAGCAGCAGTAATCCCAAGGTAGGAAAAAATTAAAGTATCTATCTCTTCAATTTCTTTCAAAATGTTTAGGGATGAGATACAAAAGAAAGGGCCCTGTCCCCTTGGGCTTCTTCTTGTCCGAGCCCCTCTTCACAGTGAACAATACCTGCATCTTCACCTCCCAGAGTGTCCAGGGAGGTCCAGCACCCACCCCTGGGAGCAAGCTGGGTCCAATCGGGGTCTTCAGGAAGCTACCTGAAGAGAACAATAAATCTAGTCTCCTCTGCTTGGGACTAAAAATTATTAAATACATTAAAGTCGGTTAAGCTACATGACATAATCCTGGGGGAATTTTCATCTTTAGAGAACCATGTAAGTAATAAAGTGGGTTAAGGATTGTATTATTAATAGCTATTATATAATAAATGATTGGAGTAGAAACTCAATATTTTAAATTAATTATTTAATTATTAGTGTCAGTAAAGTATTCCAGGGAAACACACAAAATGTAGATGATACTGTCTACATATGAATCAATTATCATCAAAGAGCAGCACTGAGCTTTCTAGTTTACTTATATTAATTTCTGATATGAGCAATTACAACTTGTGCTTTCAAATTCCATAAAATGCAAAGCTACCATGAAATAGAATTAATAGGGAGCTTTAGAAATTCATTAAACTGAATTTTAGCAGCAGCATCCTTTTTTTGGCTAATACAGAAATATATGCCTGTGCATACACTATTTGTGATACCGTTTGAGATTTACATGAAATATAAGTTAAGAGAGTGTACTGCCATCAATAATTTACAAGGTACAAAATAACAGCGAGGGGAATTGAAAACAAACCTCATCTTTTCTCACATATGATATACAGATATTGCATCTGTAGCTTCCAATACAGATTCTTAATTTGAGCCCAGATGAGCCTCGCACCGTGAGGAGATTAAAGGAGATGGGAGGGAAGACATGCAGAGGATGTTTCTGGTGCATAATCATGTTTGCAAACATGTTAATCACATCTGGGTGCTTGCTAACTTGATAATTAAATTTACAAATGATTAGCAATATTTGCCACAGAAAGATTTAAAGTCCTTCCTGAAATCGTAATGACAGCTCCAGCAATATGTGTATACCTCTTGAGGACCCACTGAGGATAGATGGTATTAAAAATATAATTGGTTTTAAAGCACATTAGATTAAATTTTTTCCTATGATTCATTTTCTCTTCTTTGTATTCACCTTTCAGGTCATTTCCTGCTTCCTGAACAAGGTAACCATACTCAAATGAACCATCATATGAATCTACTTATTTTCATTCAATTCAACTACTTCTAAAATGTTCCATTTTCACTCAAAATGATGTACTCTGTAATGAAAAGACGAAACCTTCTAATTGCATAATACTTTTAAAAAACTGTCAACAATATTTGAAATCTGGAAAACAGCACACTGTCCAAAAAACGAAAATGTTGACAGCAAGTGGGAGGTTAGTTAAGGGCACTATAAATTAAAGAAAGACTTCCTTTACAAGGTCCACTTTTAGCTCTTCCAGGCAGTTTCATACAGACTGAATATTACATTTTCATGACAAATAAAAGAATTCTGGTTGAATCAGAATTTTTTAAATGATGTGTGAACATCCAGCTGCATTAAAGGAGTTTCTAACAGAGTTTCCCACTCTCTGTTCATGAAAAACAATGCCAACTTTCCAGTTTGGGGAGGCTGTTGCTAGCAATACCACATGGAGTGTTCTTTTGAATGCACACATTAAAATGAGGTCAAAGGTCTTAGGAAAAAAAATGGTTGGCAAACAATATCAATGGTGCCCTGGTCTGACCTTGTATATAATTGTCTGCACAACAAAGTTGAAGAGTAACAGCACGGTTAATCTGTGCGTGTTTATTTCTAGCCATCCGGAGCCCTTAAGGGTCAATATGATTTACTAACATTCACTAAAGGTTATTAAAATTGTTGTACAAAGTAGATGGAAAGGTATTCCAGCTTTTGTAATAAAAAGTGATTTTCATGGAACAGTCTACACATAATTTTTTATTAGATTTTCCTTCCTGCCCTCCTCACTTCTTCAGAGTTTCACAGTTGGCAACAGTTGATTATTTGTGCTGTCTAGTGGCATTCCTTATTTTTTATTTGTGTAGTACCATGGATGTGAACAGAACTTTTCCAGGACTTAAATTATAAATGAAGTAGCTCTCTGCCCCAGATAGCTCCAAGGCTCTTGCCTTTGTGAAGGACACAAGTGGAAAGGAGTTTGATCACCCCTGGTGCAATGTGATCAGGGAAACTGTCCAAATTAAGAGATTTGAATGATACTGGAACTTTTATACTTACCAGATTACTCCAGGCAGCCAAAAAGAGCTGTTTGAAAAAGCATCAAATGAATTGCTAACCTTTTTCTCTCCTGAAAATAGAACCATTACTTTAGACAGATCCTATAGCCACCAGCAGACCTGGAGAGAACCACAGAAGTGAATAGTATGGAAGTCTAGCAAGATCAACATGTGGGTGTGAAAAGGCAAGGAGGGGGGCAAGGGAGAGAACAAAGAGAAAGGACAAAAGGCAAGATTATCGTAAGCACAAAAACATTTATTAAACACAGCATCAGGCAGGTGCAGCATAGATACAGGCCCTGCCAAATGGGAATGTAACATCTAAGATGTCCCTGGAGGACAAACACAAATAAAAATAGAGAAAAGTTATTTAAGAGCAAACTTATAAAGAAAAAGCTATATGAGGAAAACATAAAAGTAGGAATTAGCAGAAAAGATGGTTTTTAAAAATTTATTTCGAGTTTGGCAACCAAAGCTCAGTGAGTAGGGCACCAACCACATACACCGAAGCTGGGGTTTGAGCCTGGCCCTGGACAATGACAACTGCAATCAAAAAAAGAAAAAATAGCTGGGCGTTGTGGCAGGCGCCTATAGCCCCAGCTACTTGGAAAGCTGAGGCAAGAGACTCCTTTAAACCCAACAGTTTGAGGTTGCTGTGAGCTGTAACGCCACAGCACTCTTCCAACGGTGTCATAGTGAGACTCTCTCTCAAAAACAAAAAAACAAACAAAAACCTTATTTCCATTAGAACACTATCACCATACAGTTATGATTATACACATATAATCTATATAGTGCAGTCTTATTACTATAGTGCTTTATTTCTCATTGCTTCCCAGAAAAAAAAGTCCAATCTAAACTGTATTTGGTCTTTAGAGAAAAATAATAAGGCCACATGATTCTGATTAAGGATTTAGCAAGTGCCTAGTAAGTATTTAACATATTGTTTTTAAATAAACAAGTGATTCCAAAATTAAAATTATTTGTGATTTACCATATTTTTTCCCTTTAGGTAGATGCATTTTTTCACTTTGGATACATTTTAGTAGTTCACATTCTTTCCCACTTTATGCGTAATATTTCAGATGTGAAGAAATATCCATAACATCTCTATCACTAGAACTCAGTGCATTATCTCAGAATACATAGTTAATAATTATAAAGTAATTTTTAAGTTTAACTTGGATAGTAAGTCATTTTCTACTTTAAGAATAAGAATAAGAAAGTATAATGAGATTCAGATTCAGGTAATATTTTTTGAACACTAAATATGTGTTATGCACTGTTATAAGTGACAGTAAAATCAAAACCAATGGGATTTTTAATTTGTCACCATGAGGAAAGGCCAACAGAAGTATAATTATATGGCAGGAAGAAGAAAAGTTTGACTCGGCAACAGGATCAGGGTTCTCCATACCTATTTAAGGGAGAACAAAAGAGCACACCCCTATCCCGAAAATATTAACGAGAAAAGAAGGAAAACTTTAAGTGGGACTTACAATTTAAAAATAAGTGCATAAAGTTAGAATTTTTCCATTCTTCTCTGGGTGCTCATTTTAAAGCAGTAGGAAGAAGAGAGGAAGGTGTAAAGGCCATCCCCAGAGACTCCCTGCTGGCGACTCTGAATCACACGCAGGAGGAAAGCTCTGAAGTGCCCTGGAGGAGGTGGGGGACCACGAGCTACTGGGATCAGAGAAACTGGCCAACACAAATCTGCGAGCGGCAGAGCTTGGAGTGCGACACAATACAAAGCAAATAAACAACAACAAACAAACGACAACAACACTTTCCCAGAGTTGGCGCTGACTGTGAGCGCAGAGGCAGTTACTTCACTGGACAGGAAGGCTGGAGAAAGTGGCGGGAGAGGCTGCCTCAGGCCCTGGGAGTGAGTCTGAGGGATGCAGCTAGTGACAGTGCAAGTGTAAGGATTTGGCAACATGCACAGCCCCGGAGTGCATACAAAATCGGTCTCTCTCCCTTAGAACACACACACACACTCCATAGGGAGAATTCCAGCTAGTCCCGGCCCCTCCCCACCATGAACTGCCTACCACAAATAGTGGGGGGGGGAAACTGTGGCCAAATAGAAGATGAAATATATTTGGTTGGGGGAGGCTTAAATAATTTTATGTTTTTATAATTCCAGATTAATATCAGGGTGCAAATGCTTAGGTTACAGTGTTCGCATTTGTTAGGTGAAGTCCCTTTCGTGGTTGTGCCCCTCCCCCAGGCGGTGTGCCATACACCTGAATGTCACGCTTACTAGGTGAGAGCACCCACTTATATAAAAGGAGGCAGCAGAAGGACCTTCACAATAATACCACAAGGAAAAATTTAGGGGACACTGGGAATACAAACGGCAGATGAAAAATATTCACACATGCACATGCAAAAAATACTACACACAAAATAAGGAACAAATTTTAACAATGACCCTCAATTTTTGAAATAAGTGAAACAATGTGTTTAATAAAAGAGTTCATAGACGAGGACTGTGTGTAAGAAAACAGCACAGGGTGTGTGTCTGTGTAAAGGGAGGGGCAACAGTATAGAAAACAAAGAATATCTGGCCAGACGCAGAATTGGTGAAAACACAGTCAATATGAGAAACGGACGTAACAGAGAGCAAATAAACTACATGAAGTAAAAATAAACAAATAGATAAAGGGGATCTGGAATGGAAAAAACAGTTAATGTTTAATGTGTAACACCAAAATATAAAATAGGTTATAAAAGACAAAGTAACTGGACAGAATAAATATTTAAGGATATAATTTAAGAAACTTTCCAGAAATTAAAAGGATTGGAATCTATAAAATGTAAATACAAACTATGTCCCAGAAGAAGAAAAAATATGATATACAATCAATTCAAAGACATTTCTTAATAAAGTTCTTGTACATCCAAGATTAAAAATGTCAAACAAAAATGTGTCAGGAAAATAGTAGTAATAAAGTCACCAATAAAATGAAAAAAAAAATCTGACATGTCCTAGCTTTTTCCCTAACAATACAGAAGAGACCAGGTAATTCCTACAAAATAGTCAAAGAAAGAGAATTTGCCTTGTAATTATATTTCAAGGCAAACAATTTTTCAAGTAAAATGAAAATACATAGCATTTAAAAACATGCTTTTAAAAATAGAATTAAATAGCAAATAAATTTCAGCTAGCAAAGAAATGAATGGAAAAGTGGTGTGAAATCACACAGCAGTGAGGACGAGGTGGATTGAAGAGTAGAGCTCAAGTCAAAACAGAAGTGAGGAGGATGGCTGCGAAAGGAAAGTGTAATACATGTTCACAAGGCAGGAAGGGAAGCAAAGGAGAAAGCAGGACTTTGGGAGCTGAGCGAGGTCAAGACACTTAAGTTGATGAATAATTGAGCTTAAGTTTGTGCGAAGTTATGAGGATGAACATTAAAAAAAGAAGAAATGAACAAAATGTGTCCTGTCATTATTCAGAAAGCATAAAATATGACAACAAACCTAAGGCCAACCATATATATTTCATATAAAAATGCAAATGAGATAAACTTGCTTATTAAAATAGACTCTCAGATCAGACTAGAAAGCAAATCTCAATTATACACAGTATTCAAGAGAATGCTCAAAACACAGTGACTCAGACGAATGATGGAGTTAATAAGTAAATCCAAGAACTGGCTGAAAACACACAGATAAACGCAGAGTAAACTGATACATCTTTAAATATCTAGTCAAGAAAATAACTGAAAAAATAAAAATGTGAAGAACAGAAAATAATTACACAAAATAACCCCAGAAACAAGAAATTAAAAGAACCTTAAAATATCAACGTGCTTACTTTTTGCAGATAAATTTAAAGGGCAAAATAAAATGGGTCATTTGCTGGAAAATGTAAGTTTGGAAAACCATCATAAAAGAGAGAAACTGTAATAGTTTATTATGAACAAAAAACGCTATTAAAGATGAACATATCTCCAACATACTGGGCTCAGACAGGAAAGATCAGAGGAACAGGAACTCCAGTATTATTTAAAGTGATCCAGGGCATTCAAAAAAGCAAACTATGTAACCAAACATGTTACCTCCTTCATATTCTGCAATTAAAAAAAAAAAAAAATTCCAAAATATTTTTGGAACAAAAGAGTTCAAGAATATGTCAGATTAATCTCCCTTTTGAGTATGCTTGCAGAAATACTACATAAAATGTTAGCAAACCATACAACAGTAGCTAAAAATAATTTTCCACAAGAAGTAGCTAGTTTTAGGAATTCAAAGGAAGTTCAGTGTTAATACTATTTTTCATAACAATAGATTTGAAGTGAAAACATATACGATTATCTTAAGCCTAAAAGTCATCTAGTAAAATTCAATATTCAATATTGATGAGATAAAAATCCTAATAAGAAAGAATACCTATATTATAATGCATATCTTAATATGATAATATATATATCAGATTTGACATAAAATTAGATATTATGTTTTATAGGGAAACATGGAAAGCTGTTCCATTAAATTCAGAAACATAGTACAGATATTTTTGCATCTTCACTGTTAATTATTATCTGTCTAAAATCTAGAGTTAGTAGCCAAAGCAATTAGATAACATAACTTGTAAGAGGGATAAAAGAGTGTTTAAAATAATATTTTACAGATGATATATATATATATATGGATATATATATATATATATATTTTTTTTTTTTTTAGAGACAGAGTCTCACTTTATTGCCCTCTGTAGAGTGCTGTGGCATCACACAGCTCACAGCAACCTCCAACTCCTGGGCATAGGCGATTCTCTTGCCTCAGTCTTCTGAGTAGCTGGGACTACAGGCACCCGCCACAATGCCCAGCCATTTTTCCGTTCTTTGTAGTTTGGCCGGGGCTAGGTTTGAACCCGCCACCTTCGGTATATGGGGCCAGCGCCCTACTCGATGAGCCACAGGTGCCACCCTACAGACCATATTTTTAATCTGGATAATTCAAGAAAATAAACTCTACTATAAAACATAGAATAATTAAATGTGGATATGACTGGAAGAAAAAAATTGCTGGAATATATAACCTTCATATTGATAATGACATTCATTTAGAAGTTAGAATGGAAGAAAATAAACTATTAGCAAAAGCAAATAAAAAAATAAAAAGCGCAAGTATTATTAATCACCCCCATCCTAGTATTCCTTCTCTTCTACTTTGACAGAACGCTCCGTGTTTTAGTTGTACACATCTCTGCCCACCTCGATGCCAACCTGGACACTTCAGGTCTAAGGCTGTCTTGCAGCCAGTTGTGCCATATTTGGGAGCCAATGAAGGTGGGCAAAAGTAAAATGAGCAACCACAGATATCTCCTTACAGCCTCTGCACTCTGTTTCCTCTCCCAAGAGGCTGGAGTATGGATGTGATGGTAGCAAACTGACTTTCACCACAGGAAATAGGGGAAAAGGAAGAGAAAAGCAACCCCAGTCTCTGACAAATCCAAAGGAACACAGAGCTGCTGACTCCTGAAATGCTGCATTGTTACATAAAAATAAACTGATTTGTTCTGTTTGTTAGTTTGAAATAGCAGCTGAATCCGTACCATAACTAACACCAAAGAAATGAGGACATTCCATGTGCTCTAAAGAGAAAAATTTTAAATACTATTAAGTGATGGGAAAAGCTTAAATAATTGTAGAATGGAAAGTTGCACCACATTTTAGATAAGAAGACACTATCACAAAGATATCCATCCCTCTCTTGTTAATGTGTGAATGTAATTCAATCTCAACAAAAAGCACCAACATATTTCCTATGGAAATAGCTAAACTGAAATGGAAAAATTATTAAGTAAAATTATCTGTGAAAATTTTGCAAAACCACATCTATTAAATAATAAAATATGCTACAAAGTAGTACACTGCTGTTATATGAGCAGAAGGACAGAAAAGTAGATTCAAATAGGAATTCCATAACAAAATTCAGTGATGAATTCCATATTTCAGATCAGTAAGGAAAAGATGGATTATTCAATAAATGGTGTGGAGATAACGTTTTAGCCATATGGCAAAAAATAAATTGGATACATATCTTACACCCTACACAAAGATAAATTCCAGATAATCAAAGATTATTAAAAGATTAAAAAATTAAGCCCCAAAACTATTTAGAAAAAATACTTTTTCTAATACAAGATTGAGAAAAGATTTGTTAAATGCGAATTAAAAGAAAATGTTGTACAAGAAAAAAACATTTATCTACTTTACTACATTAAAAATATTTGGCATAAAAACAACATAAAACCATAAACAGGGTGGCGCCTGTGGCTCAAAGGAGTAGGGTGCCAGCTCCATACGCCTGAGGTGGCGGGTTCAAACCCGGCCCTGGCCAAAAAACTGCAAAACACCATAAATAGTCAAATGACAAACAGTAAAGGTGGCTAATATTTTCCATTCATATAAGAGACACATAGTAATTCTCTACTATAAAAACCCTTCCTATAAATCAATTAGAAGAAAACAACTCCTTCAAGGAAAAATACAGCCCAATAATCAGAGTAGAGAAAAAATTAAAATGTCTCTTAAATGT
Organism: Arctocebus calabarensis; assembly: GCA_963573935.1. NCBI lineage: Eukaryota > Metazoa > Chordata > Mammalia > Primates > Lorisidae > Arctocebus > Arctocebus calabarensis. Next base: position 34,553 of record CAUYON010136332.1, read on the forward strand.
ATGAAAAAGTAATAATCTCAAAAGAGAAATAAAAATAAAAATTGTGATGGACAATAGCTGAGTCTCACTCTTCCGAAGAAAAAACATAGTTGGCACCTGAGACATCTGTTAAGCCAGACAGCAATGGAACCACCAGGACAAAAGGGGCCGCACCAGAAGGGTGAGGCAGCCCGTGTGAAGGGGTACAAAACACCAGCAGGGGACTATTGGGCTCAAAAGAGAGTAGTGAAGGAAATAGAAGAAAACAAAACATATAAACTTGAGGGTTCATGCTAGCAGCTCCCTCCTTCAAAAAAAGAGAGAAACAAAAAAAAATGAGAGAGAAACTCATTTTTCAGCAAAACTGATAGAAGAACACCGCTAGAAATAATGAGGGCTCCAAATCTTTATTCTGAAAGCAGGCAATTAAAAGGAAATAATTTATTCTGCCTTTCCTGTATGAGATACACTTCAGGAAAATTAATTAGCCCTAATTGGTGAGAAAAAGTTATTCTTCATTGAGGAATTCTAATTCATAAGTGTGGAAGAAAAGGTAGAATTGTTTTAAATCACTATTCTGCAAGCCCTTATATAATAATTCATTCAAGCAGTAATCACATGGACATAAAGCTATTTGATAAAAGGTAAGTGGGGCACTTTACAATGAAGACAGCAGACTGTGACCACTTTAATATACTGCTGCTCATCAGTTAATTGTCCCAGAAAGTGGCAAAAGTAGATATAACACGTCTCCAGCGTTGGGATGCAATTTAAATATCTATGAAGGATTGCCAAAATGTTAAGCCTCAATCTAAGGCTTGAGTGTTGATTTTTCTACGTAAGGGATGGATGAACAAGTTAAATCATGCAAGGAAACAGAAAAATTTAGACTAAGGGATTCTGCATAGGACAATGCATCCAGGTTCTACTACTTAGTGGGAAGAGATCAGAAGGAAAGGATATTGTTCTAATTTGAAAGAGAGTTAAGAGACATAAAAACTAACTATAATGGCTGGACCATGCACAGATCCTAATTCAAACAAATCCATTATGAGAAGACAAGTTTTTCCTCACATCTGGGGAAATTTTCTTATGATTATTGTATGATATGGAATGATATAATGATAGCATTGTGGCTATACAATAAATTTTTACGTGACCCAGATTCTTGCTAGAGATGAAATGAAATGATGTCTGGATCTTTTTTAAATACTTGAGCAATGTAAAAGAAAGAAAAATAAATGGAAGAAGAACACTGAAGCAAATACAGCCAAATCTTGCACATTGTTGAATGTGACAAATAGTTTCCTGCAGGTTGGTTCATTCTCTCTGTATTTGTGTACACGAGGTTCATTTTGTACTTCTCGGTTTGTATTTAAGCCTATGTAAGAGAAAGTTACTTTCATAAAGCTGGTGGGAATTTAAACATAAATCATGTATACAAAATGTGGTAATATTCACTCAGTTTCCAAATGCACATACCCAGCATTTATATTTTTGAGGGCTTGTTCTACAGATGTCTGAGTGCCATTCTCTAGAGCATTGTTTGTAGTGGCAAACGATTAAAAACTCTTAAAATCCATAACTAATCAGAGCATCACACCCCTGGGCAATAGGACACTCCTGGCCATTTGAAAAGAATGAGAGAATTGGCTCAAGCAAAATTACAGGCAAGATATCTAAATACTAAATATATTTAACAGTGATTAAAGTAGTTATTTTAAGTGCATAGACGAACTCTCCACACAGGAAATAAGTCCCCTAAGGGTAGAATAAACCAGAACTAAGAGTCCAAGGGAGTAAGCAAAGGCTACTGGCTACCCGAGGGCATTTACCAATCAGTTTAGCCTGAGGGGCACAATATTCTGCGTGGGAATCGACTTATGCATTACAGGATATTTAGAGCCTGTCTGGCTTCTGCCCACTAGATGCCTGCGGTAACTACCACCTGGGGGGGGGGGGGGGGGGGGGGGGGGGGGGGGGGGGGGGGGGGGGGGGGGGGGGGGGGGGGGGGGGGGGGGGGGGG